>JAOTQJ010202090.1:0-19858 GCA_025642045.1 Solanum sejunctum | reverse complement strand
GAATCCATTTATAATCTTGAACTTGAACTCTCAAAGTGATGCCTTGAATAAAGAAGGCTTGATGAAACATTGATAATAAAGTGAGAAGTAATGACAAAGAATAATAAATTATAAATATTGGATCGAGTGTCATATTTCGACACAAATATTAGATCGGGTGTCACATTTTGACACAAATATTGGATCAGGTGTCACATTTCGACACAAATATTGGATTGAGTGTCACGTTCTGACATAAATATTGAATCGAGTGTCACATTCTGACATAAATATTGGATCGGGTGTCACATTTTGACACATATATTGGATCGGGTTTCACGTTCTAACACAAATATTGGATCTGGTGGCAAGTTCCAATATGATAATAATAAAGAAAAATATATCAAAACAACTTAATATACTTAATGTCAAAGAACCTATCTTCCAAAAAAAGTGTGATATGGAGGCCGGAGTCCTCATGTGTGTTACTGATATCGTTGATTAGTTGTATACTTATTCTTGCTGTTGCTACTTGTTAAGTGTTATGGATTATCCCTTGCTAAGTATTTTATGCAGGTTGTGGTTGTGAGGGTTTTGGTTAGAGTGTTAGGGGTACTGGTATTCTATATTACTTAACCTTGTGTTTATTAGTTCACTTGCGGAGTATTGTGTGTTTGGTACTCACCCCCTTGCTATAATAATTTTGTAGGTTACGAGCTCGGATCGTCGTGATACTCTCTACCCTCCCTTATCCGAGGCTTCATGTTGAGATTGCGAGAGGCAGCTGTTTGCCATCCTAATTGACTTCTTACTCACATTTATGATTTTGTTCTATTCGAGAGATGACGTCATTTGATATTTGCATTTTTTTTCGTTTCTACTATAATACATTAGAAGCTTATGCCTCGGACAACCAGGTTTTGGGGTATTTTCACTAAGTTGAACTTTCATTTTTATTTTAAATTCCTATTTTTAATGTTATAGTTGGATTGTAGGCTGACTTATCTTGGTGGGATAAGACAAGTTTCATCACTCCCATTTTTGGGTCGTGACATGACCCCCACTTTAGGAGCCTTGAGTACAGAAAAATTGGACAGAAAATGACCTGAAGTCAACTTTACGAGGGTGCTTAGGCCCATAGGTATAGATACGACCCATAGGTTCGACCCTAGCTTAAATATGAACTTCAGAAAAAGAAAAAAGTTTCCAAGTGTGGAGTAACCCACGGACCCATTAACAGCTTGTAGAAACGATTAATGAAGAAAATTTGGAGTTTGCTGGAAGCGAACTACGTGTTACCAACACAGCTGGTAGGATAAGCATAGCCCGTAGAATCCTTTCATGGATAGGGTCCAGAAAAGTAAGAAAATGATGAAGTATGGAAGGACTCTATGAGTCCAATCATGAGCGTGAGTCCAACTACGACTCGTAAAAGGAGGTTTCATGATTTTGGTTAGCTGAATGGTTTTCAGAATTTTGGAAAAGTTAACAACACGAGCAGGACCTACAGTCCATGGTTTATTCCATGGTCTATATACGAACTTTCGTAGGTTTAGTTTTAATGAAGGGTTGTTTTATCATTTTTATCATTCCTATTTCTAAACCCTGTCATTTTTGGGAATAAAAGGGACCTTAAACTAGCCTTAAATCCATAAGAACCTATTTTTCCCTTTATTCTCTCAACTCTTAAATTTCTCTAAGACATTACTCTCTTAAGAAAAGGGCAAGACAAACCTTGGATTTCAAAGTTCTTCATCAAAGGTCCCAAATTCATTCTTCCTAATCTTCTACGATATGTGAGTTGATTTATAGGTACCGTTCCACCCATAAAGTCCTCTTTTAAGTATTGTATCCTTTTATTTAAGTTTCTTTAAGATATTTTGCATGCTTATGATAATTTCATGATATTTTATGCTATTTAATATTATTCATGATATTCTATGATATTTTTTACTAAGTATATACATGTATTTAAGCTATTGACGATAACCCCAATGATGAGTTTTGTTGTTGATACAATGTTGTTTTACCTGTTTCTAAAAAGATGTATATTTCCATGGTTTATGTGATTTATGATTGTTCCATTTAAAAGCCTGAAAATATACCTTGGAAGTGCTAGAAATCGTAATTTTTATATATCTCAAAATTCGTGCGCGATATCAAAAATTCAACTTCATATTCTTGTTCAGGGGGTTAAATTGAGTGGGAAATGGGTCTAAAATTAATTTTAGATCAAATAAATTATAATTTCATTTTCCCAAAAATTGATTTACAGAGAGCTTTTCGCATCCCTGGCGCTATGCATCAAGGCCGCACCACAATGTAAATTTTGTTTAGTTTTTCTATCTTAGTCCAAGGCTTTTGAATCTTGGGCCTAAGTGTTCCCATGTGTGAAAATACCTATACCTAGACTTATTTCACCCTCATATCATTGAATACATTCCCAAATACTCTCTCAAACACTTAGATAATATTTTATCTCCAAATTTCAAGTCCCAAAACTTATCCGGATCTTAAGGTTCTCATTCAAGCTTCAAGTTCCATCTCCAATATTCTTCAAGAATTCTCCAAAAGCTAAGGTATGTGGATTTGTTTCATGGTGTCACGCCCTGAGAGGGTACCATAGACGTAACTGACACTCGAAGACTATTGCTAGCCCCCAAGAGAACCACCTAGTCTCATTGCATTCATTCAATCAACTCATAAGCAGAAGATATAAGAAAATAATAAGCTAACAGTGGGCTATCACATTCACTATCATAAAAAATATGAAATATGCAATTCAATAGAAATAAGAAGTGGGAAAATAGTCAATCCCAACATCACTATTAACTGTTTATGTCTACGAAGCCTTTATAACTATCATTTAAGAAGGTACCATCACAGGCCATGACTACCATAGTCTAATGAAATAATCTAGAATAAATGAAAAGAAGATAACATGTCCCATGGAAACAAGGGAGGACTCACCAAGTCTCTGTCAAAATCTGTGAACCTCAACGATTAGGCTGCTGAAGTCCTCTCTATAGAATTTACATTATAAAAAGATGCAGCACCAAAAGGGGCGTTAGTACGTTGAATGTACTATATGTAAAATGGGCTAAAGTAAATAGTATATGAAAGTGTAATATCAACTCATCAGTCACTCATCCTCACACAGAGTAAAGGACAAAATTCTATCACCTCACTATCCATCAAGACATCATACGATCACATCAACATTAGAATACTATCAACAAGGAAACCTATCTGGGATTCTATATTTGACAATCACCACCTATGAGATAGTAGTGATGTAAAGAAGAGATATCGTTGCTATATCTGTCCAATACCTTGCCATGGTAAAGGACGAGTCTGTCGAGAATCCCAAAGAAGTCTATCAAATCCTCTGCGAGACAAAAGAAAACATCCGCTCTCACAGTCCATTCCTCTCTTACTCTGGCCACGTAGTTAATGAGTGCGAGTGAGACTCGCTCTTACCCATTTCAGTGCTAATACTCCTCCTAGAAAACTCAATAAGCTTATAAGTCTATCAAGGCCAGACTGTGATACAACTAACCAGCCTCTCAGGTAGGGTCCTACTTTCATCTATCATTCTATCAATTCAGGAACTTAAATCCTTACATTTAACTCTATCTCATTCTCATTAACCTCAAGATTACTAACTTCATCTACTTCATCTATCATAGTACTCATCTCAAGACTCAGACTACAACAATCAACACATCCCTAAACAGTTAAGGCTCTAGACATCACCCTAAGTTCATTATTGTTGTCTTTAACAAGGAAAATTGTGTAGAATGAACATATAATCAGTCAATAATACATGTAAATAGTTAGTTAAAATGTCATGATCATCAATTTAAGATAATATATAACAATTAACAATACGTATCAAGAAATTCTTTAAAAATCTCAACCCATAACCTATCATCTATCAACTACCAATCTAATTTATACATTGGGGCACATGAAAAAATAATTTTGTGTTTTGGATAGCCTTTGCATACCTGAAATTTGAAGGTTTCTCAAATCTTCAAGGAATTTGAAGCCTCAAAGGAAACCCTTCCCTCTCTATTCTTCTCCTCTCTCAGAACTCTCATAGAAACTTAGAAAAAAAAGGGGTTTGAATCCCTTTCATACGAAATAAGCCTTAAATATACACTCTTGGGACTTAAGAATATGTTGGGAAGGACAAAAATGATCTTCCCAAAGTTAAAAGAAAAAATATAAAAGCTGGACACTAGTGAACATCGCGGAGGGCGCGTGCACGAGTTCATTTTTGTAAACTTTTTGGAAAATCAGTTCCCGTCAAAAAAATCAATGAAATAATAAAGCATAAGTGCATTTTCGTGCCCTTGGCACATCAGGGAGGGAGCACAAATTTGCTACTGTTTCTGACCCAAAATGAGCCATTTCATAATTTGACCTGGTAGCTTTTAAATCGGGTCGAGACCATTTTCTGACTAAATTTTTTATGTTGATTTTAAATTCGGTCTCGAATTTCCCATCGGAGCTTTGGAAGATGTATTGTGCACACAATGAATTTTAGGGGCATTTCGATAAATTTCATGGGATGTTATATCATCTCCCCCTTGGGATCTTTCATCCTCGAATGATAAGTGAAGGTCGAATAGAAACCTAAATAACCACAAAACTACCCTAATTCCTCACTCGAGAACATCGAACTCTCATCTATCCATCATCTATCTATCTCTGTCTTAGACTCGGGAATAGAATAAGATAAAGGAATCAACCCATTGAAAGGAGACATTTAATAACATTAATAATACGAACCTTTACCTTCACCATCATCATCATTCTACATGAATAGACTCAATACTCATCTCAACATTCACATCTATCTATCGATCTCTCAATTCTATCTCATTTGACAATCAACTCTACTCAGACTCAAAGATAGGTAAGTGACTCCAGAAAGGACAATCAATTTATTAAAGTTAAGAAAATTTCAGCCAACATTTTTATCGTCAGGTACGAATAACAATCAAGACTCATTTCAATACTCCATCAATCAATCTGGGCAGGTCACAAGTTACTCTGGATAGACAAATTAATTCAGATCAAGAGTAAAGATACTCTTTTAGGATTTTCACCATCAATCATAAATTGAAGCACGAACCCAATCAATTCAAAATGCTTAAATACTTCAATAATCAGTCCTTTGAACTCCAGAAGGGAGCCGTCAACTCTAATGGAGAGTGGGACCATCTATACATAAAACTCTATGTTCAATTATCAGGCTTATCATCTCGTCTCAATTGTACTTTCTTTTTCATAGCACTCTACCCTGGCAATCCCAAGCTTATAGTTCTTACTCCAATTTCCATCTATCCACCTCCTTCTCTTCCATTTAAGCCTGCTTCTAAGCCTCAAGGTATTATTCACAAGATGATCATATCCTTTAAGTCTAATCTTCACCACTCAGCTCTAGACCTTCATAGGGACTTCTATTAAAACTCACTAGTCCTTTTCACTACCTCACCGCCCTTCCTCAACCCTTATTACGAAGTCTTCACTTAGTCTATCATCAGTGTTACATGAAACTAATCTCGAATTCAAGCCTATAACTCTAACCACCTTACTTGCACTTCTACCTCCACCATTCAATGAGTTTGCATTAGAAGTCACGCCAACATAATTTTACCTATCTACTACACATTTATAGGATCTTATCTCTCTCCCTCTTCAGTGAAACTTCAAATCACTACTTCTCCATACAAGGTTAGCATGAATAAAAATCAAGAACCTATATACTTAAGTACTTAAATACTCATTTTCAAGAATAGACTTAGAATACAATATCTAGAGTTTAAACTTTATCTCTAATATCAATATTAGGCAAGAATACTATTAAGGACTTACATACTTAAGTATATAGAGGCTTAAAAGGGAATATCAACTCAAGAATAGGAACTCAACTCCTCCATCATAATTCAGAAGCACTCATCCTTTCCCATCACTCATAACTTGTCTATTATCCTCAACAATACTCCTATTAGGATTGGAAAGCTGGATTTGCTCAAAGGGCTAGGGATGAAGGATCATTGGCATGATTCAATCGAGAAGTCTTATCTGTGAACATTCATAGATTATAATCCCTCTCATCTATCAAGACTTATTTTGAGCTTACAGAACTGTGTGTAATATGAAACTTGGTTCATATCTCCTTTAACATAGGAGTAGAAACACTTAGATCCATGGCGTAAGATCAAAATTAATGAATGACTTCATCGCTTATCATCCTCCCAACTTGACTAACAATCAACAAGTGGTATATGGGACTAGGCCAAAGGCAGGCCAGTCGTGTACTAAACGTAAAGAGAGTATCACCTCAACTCAATAAGAAACATAGGACATGGCAAAACTGATGTCTTATCTCGATCAACAGATCTCTATCACACTCAAGATCTACATTTCATGCTTATTTGAGTAATAGCAATGAGATTTTCCAATATCATGCTAAGAATAGCTAGGATTTCTAGAAGAAAATGCCATTCGTTTGATGAGAAATTAAAAAAAATATCAAAAATTTGAGTGATTGAAGTTGAAGCAGCTACTTTCGAAGTAACAGAAAGAAAAACAACGACTAGAGTGGGAGAGTCAGAGTTGAAAAGAGGATTCCTCACTTCTTTCTCTCATTCAAAATCGTGCATGAGACTTTCATCTCACACGACTCCTAAGTGATAAAAGTTCACCTCTTGATTTTACTTATGGGCCTTCTATTATGAATTTGACTATGAAATATATAGGGGTTCTGTAAAAGTGTGACTATTTAAGCATGTTTTGACCTTTGAATCTTAGATCTATCTGGAGATTTGATGGAGCAAAAATAAAAATTTTATGACAAATTTATAAATAAGAAAGCTTACTTAGAATTGCTTTATTGCTTGCATCAAAAATTGAAAATTACAAGGAGATTACAAAATGGGAGAGAAGGTTTGAAGAAAAATGAGGATATTTTTTTCTGTATCCTCCCTAATGCTTAAAAGAGGGTCTTATAGATCCTAAATGTAACAGAATGAATCTGCTTCGTCCATTTGTATGGTTGAGATATTGCCGACACCTTGGATTCTTTGAAAATAAGACTTCTAATGTGGTAGGTCTCGCCTGCCTTTTGTTTCCACTAACTAAGATTCCTTTCCTTGTTAGAATTGTCTTACTTTTTCATAGAAATTGACTCATGGGCCCTTATGTTTCTTGTCCTTTTAGGCTTGGAACATTGCTTCTGCTGAGATTCCTTTTAGGAATAGTGTAGTCCTTTTAGAAAAGAAAATTCCAGTTCTTTGAACCTCTTTCTTTTGTCCAAGGTCATTTTCCCTATTCGTAATAGGCGTCTTGGTAGGCCTGCACCATTCCTTTAGGAAAGCACATATCGCCATTATTGCTTTCTTATGATGAGTTGGCTTCTGTTATAAGTTGCATTATTGTAGCTTCATCTTGATTTTCCAGGTTTTGGAGTGCCTGTTTGAGTCTCATCTTCAGATCTTCTTTTGATGGTTTGGCTGGACTAGTTTCCAATTTTTCGCTACTTTACATTTTGAGTTTTGGTACCCATCCTTTAATCTTTATTTTTGTAGATAAATACCTGCTATGCTCAAATTCGACTATCATAAAATTCCAACTAATAATATAAGAAATTCTTTTCTGAATATGAAATTTACACATTTGAATGTGCATTGGCAGAGTAGATATCTCTTGCTCAATCTGAAACTCCTCAAATCTAGGTATGAACTGCCTAAGGAGAATTTCTTTGTTTCCTCCAAAACATTTGCACCATTCGTAGAACCACCTGGGAATGATTGTTGTAACTAGCTCAGGGCAATATTTGTTAAACCAAGTATGTCCTAGTCGAATGTACATGAAATTGAACCAATCCTCTATGTAAGTATATCATTTATACGTCTGAGGCTTACGCATCATGCTGAGAGGAATTGGAGTGAATAAATAGTCTACTAGACATTAGAACGGGGTCAAGATTTTTTTTCGTGCATTTTGAATATTGGATGAACTTAGGATTCTTTTCGCTATAGGTGTGTTCGAGTTCAATGGAGTTGGTATCTACTAACACTACTTCAAAGAACACTCAGATGAACATTGAATCTTTGCTTTCCACATAAGAGTTGTTGTTATAACATGGCTTGACTAAATCCATGACCTTGCAATTTTCATACTCCTCATCCAGAGCTAATAATGGTATTACCTTTGAGGTACCAAAATCAAAAGTCTCTTATTTGTTAGACGCGGCTGATGATGCTGGTCCCTTTGCTTTAGGATCTAGAGCCTAAACAAAAGACTTTGGGGTCTTCATTTCATAGCTTTTCTTAAGCTGTACCACAGTCCTTTCTTTTGAACTAGATTCTGCTTCTATCTTGGGTCCTTCTATCTTCGGGAGATCAGCTAAAACTGTGAATTTATTTTTTATTTGTGGTGAAGCGAGTAGGGGAAAAGAAGGCCTTAGTTGAACTAGACCTAGTGCAAAAGGCCTGGCCATCGGCCTTTCTTCTCTGGCTCCTTTGAACAGAAAATTAGGTTTTGTTTGCTTCATATTCCTGTAGGAATTCTCTGGTTAAGAAGTCTGTAAGGGAATTATTTTCTCCTTTAATAGATTCAATTTGAAAATCAAAGCTAGACAGTATTGCTTTCCATCTAGCAAATATTTGTTTTGAAACAAGATTTTTAACATTTTTTCGCAAAATCTCTTTAGCAGATTTACAATCTACCCGTAGTAAAAATTCTTTATTGATTAAATCATCTTGAAATTTAGTGATACTTAGCACTATAGAGAGTACTTCTTGTTTAATAGTACTGTAATTCTTTTGGGCAGAATTCCAAATTCCAGAAGTGAATCTCACAAGTTATGGGGGAAGGGAAGGCCTTAGTTGAACTAGACTTAGTGAAAAAGGCCTGGCTGTCGGCATTTCTTCTCTGGCTCCTTTGAACAGAGAATTAGGTTTTGCGGGCTTCATGTCCCTGTAGGAATTCTTTAGTTAAGAAGTCTGGAAGGGAATTGTTTTCTCCTTTAATAAATTCGATTTGAAAATCAAAGCTAGATAGTAGAGCTTGCCATCTGGCAAATATTTGTTTTGAAATAAGATTTTTAACATCTTTTTGCAAAATCTCTTTAGCAGATTTACAATCAATCTGTAGTAAAAGTTCTTTATTGATTAAATCATCTTGAAATTTAGTGATACATAACATTATAGAGAGTACTTCTTTTTTAACAGTACTATAATTCTTTTGGGCAGAATTCCAAATTCCAGAAGTGAATATCACAAGTTGTTCTTCACTATTTGGACTAATTTCCTGTTTAAGAATTCCTCCATATACAATTTTAGAGGCATCTGTTTCTACTATCATAAGAGCTTCAGGGTTAGAAATTCCTAAACATAGAAGGTCCTGGACTAATTTTTTAATCTTTTGGATACTCTTGGTTTGTTCCTCACTCCAAGGTGCAGAGTTTTTCGTAAGTCTCTTATAAAGAGGTTCGCAAATCTGCCTAATACTAGGAATAAAGTCTGCTACATAATTAAGGCTTCCCAAGAACCTTTGGAGTTGAGTTTTATTCTTGATTTTATCAGGGAATTTACCAGAGAATTCTATTGCTCTATAAATAGGTTTATGACTACCTTGATAGAGGTCATGCACTAGAAATCTGATAGAAGTCTGAAAAAGCCTCATTTTTTTAGCACTTATGAGTAAACCATTTGTCTTAATTACTTTGAAGAAAGTATTATTATGTTTGAAGTGAGAATCTATATCCTCAGAGAATATTAATACATCATTTATATAGATAATAGACATGTAACTGTAAGGATTGAATATCTTATTCATGATATTTTGAAACTCAGAAGGGGCATTTTTTAGACCAAATGGCATAACATTCCATTTATAATGACCAAAACGGAACATTGAAGGCAATTTTCTACTTATCCTTTTCAGCAATTCGAATTTGCCAAAAATCCGATGTCATGTTGAACTTACTATAAAGATTCGCCTTGTAGGTTCGTTTTAGAAGATATCTTTTATTAGGGATCGGGTGTCTAATCCATTTTAGGACCATATTGAGAGGCTTGTAATTAATTACTAGTCGGGGTGCTCCTCTTTCCTTTTCTGCACTATTATTTACATAGAATACAGAGCAACTCCAAGGAGAGTTAGAGTGGCGAATAATGCCATTTTTTAATAAGTTATCAATTTCTTTTTTACATATTTCCATCATTTTGTGATTCAGTTGAATAGGTCTAGCCTTAGTAGGTATATCTTTTTCAACAAAACCATTTACATAGGGAAGTTCTACTGAGTGGTATTTTTCGTTCCCAAAAGGCATTTGGAAAATCAAAGCAAACTTCAGTTTCAAAAGCTTTTTGAAAGGAATTAATCTTCTCAATCATTCTCGGGGTTTTTAAAACTTACTTGATTTTCTTGATTTTTATTTCTTCTTTTAAGAAGGAGATATGACCAGAGAGTCTATTTATTTTGAAAATAGTTCTTTCTTTTTATTAAATTACTTTCCTCGTGAGAAAGGGTTCTTATAAAAGGGAAGAAAACCTCTTGATTATGTATGGTAGTGTGGATAGCATCAAGATCGTCAGTATAGGGTTTTAACTGATTAATAAAGGGTAATCTCAGAATAATATATTCATTGATATTTTCAGTTATTACAAAATCATTTGTAAAGCTGATACTGTTGTTACAAATATGAGCTTTAGACAGTTTGTAATTGATTTTTATTCTTTCTCCGATGGCAGAGTATAGACAAGTAGTACTTTACTCTAAGTATCTTTAAAGGGATTAAACCTTTAATTATGCAATTGCGACCAACACCACTATCGAGAAGAATAACTTTATAAATAACCAGATCTTTTCCTATAACCATTTTTATAGGGATACGTTGGCTAAGAGATTTGATGGTAGAAATTACAGGATCCTTTTCTTGAAGTGAATCCTTAATTTCCCGTTCTTCTCCAAGTCTAGATTCAATTACTTTAACTTTCTATTTTAGAGGGGTAACTTCGTTTCTTAAATCAGAAATAGAAGGGTCTAGAGGTTTTTCAAACCTAAATATAACATTTTTCATATTAAAGGGTTCAACAATCTTGGAAGAACTTTCTCCTTTGGAATTAATAATTATTTTCCTTAATTCTAAAAGATACTTGGTTCTAGATTTATCATATTTAATATGGTCTATGATGTCAAAAAGGACTTCCTTCAAATTCTCAGAAATAACTTAGATTATATTCCTCGTGCAGTCATAAAACACATTGTTGCACAAGCAATCTTCTCCTGATTGACTTTGATCAGTCTCATAGGCGATATTAATATTTTCTTCGTCACTGAAATCTTCTTTTGAAGAAGAGAATTCAGAAGATTTACTATCTTCAAGGATAGAAAAGAGTTTTTCTTTGGTGCTTTCGTCAAGTCCTAAGAGATTAATTTTTTTCTTCTTTTTGGAAGATTTGCATTGATTAGCACGATGACCTTTTTTACCACAATTCCAACAAACATCTTCCTTGGAAGCAGGCCTTCTTCTTTTTAATATTCTTTTTGGAGGCGCTTTAGTACTTTCCTTAGAAGATTTTCTTTTAATTCAATAGGAAGATTTCTTGGAAATCCTTTTATCATTTTTAGAGGGAGGTAAATCAATCTTGGTGAACCCAAAGTCTTTACCAAAACTGCCTAACTCTTTGTTAGAATATTTTTTGTCTCTCTTGAGTTGATTTTTGATCTTTATGTCAGTGCAGAGCTCAAGACCGACAATATTGATGAAACTGGCAATATCTCTATATGTCATTTGACTGTAGGGGATTTTGCCTTCACACTTGTCTTTGATTTTTTGGTTCTGACCTTGGCTGCAAATAGAGGAGGTATCCCGCTAATAAAGCATTCCTTCCAAAAGTCACTATCACAATCAGGTCTGATCATTACCTTAACAAGAAAATTATCCTTATACCATCTGAAGTCAGATAATGTGGGGCAAGATAAATTGTTAAGGATCTCCAGGCTCCTATCTTGGAATAATTTGGGTTCTCCCACAAAGTGCTTAGCTATATGATATAGAAGGGTAGCACAAGTATCTTCTTTAGGTTGTTGGGAGGCGGTTTCATTTCCATTCTCAATTTTCACAATTGTTTCAATTTTGGTTGCATTATAAATGGTATTCTTGAAGTTTCCAGAGAAATAATTATCCCACTAATGTCTAAGCATGCTTGTAAACCCTGATGTTATCATGGTGGCTACTTCTTTATCAGATGCTCCGTTGATTTTATAGGCTAATATGGTGACTCTCATTTCATGGAGCTTATTGTAGATCTGGTATTCAACAGATCGTCAATATTCCACTCGGTTATACTTCTTCCTTCATGGGAGGAGGTTGAAAGAAAGGCATTTTCTTCATACTGGGTATCATGGAAGGAAGGCCTTTTATAATAATTTTTTTGATTTTGATATCGATCATTTGAGAGTTTAAGTAAAGTGTATTCTTTGGTAAAAGACTTGACAGTTTCTTTGGAGATGCTAAATCCAATTTTTCATTAATTTGTTCAATGATTTTTTCTGCAACTTCAAAGTTATCACTGAGTTTGGGAAATTTATCTTTTGAAAACTCTAGGGGTTTCAAAATAGGATTAGGTCCAAAAGCGCTACTACTAGAGCTAGCCTTTTGAGGTCTTGAGAAAATAGCTTTTTCATTGGCGTTTTCAATCTGCTGAGAGACAGTGCATAACAACCTATTGGTATAGTTGTTTTATTCAATGAGTTTATCAAGATCGTTGTTATCTGGAAACAGTCGCGCTATGTTTTTAAACATAGGGGTCAGGCTGCGCACATCTGACCCCCCTTACCCCGCAATGGGCGGGAGCCTTTGAGGCATTGGGGTAATGTTGTAGTAATATCAAGATCGTTGTTGAGAGGGGAAAGATGACATTTTTTGCTTTTCAGCTTAAAAGTGGCTGCAAGAACAATCTCATTTGAATGAGGAATTTTTATACCTTCAAGAGGAGGGGCGATAGACTCAACAACTTTATTAGTCTGAGTGTACCATTTATTGACAATGACTTAAGGAGAATCTCTTTTGTCATCGTGTTTTCCCGTGATTTCAAACCATTTGAAAAATTCAATGTCGTATTTATTTTTTTTCATATTAGAGATCCATTCCTTTCCAAATAGAGCCCTTTGGTTTTGGGAGTAGTTATTTACATACCAATCAACTTTTATCTTATTTTTTGGATCAGTCCAAAGAAGTTTGAGAGCTTTAAGATTTGGAGAGTAATTTTCCTCTTCTTTGATGACTCGTAAACTGGGGTCAGTATAATGCCTAGGGGGTTCCATATTCGATTTTGTGGGACTACTAGGTTTATGGATCCTAGCTTGATAATAAACTTTAGGGACTTCGCAAGGGAAGTCGACTCCTCTAACTTTCCCTTTGTCGCTATTATCAAATCTAAAGCTACTGGATGTCTCCCAAGTTTTTGAATTTGATCCAAAAGTTTGACTCAACTTATAGTAAAGGAACTTAAGATCTATAGAACCATTTTGGCTTTGGACAACTCTTTCTATCTATCTTTTTTTAGAGAAAGAAGGTCTAGGTTAGGTAACCGCATCAAAGTGCCAGTCAGTGCTTCCTAAGATATTCGTCCATTTGAGAAGATAAGGAACAAAGGTAGTACTATGCTCTTGGTTAGCTTCCATTAACATAGTAAACCATTGACGCTTTCTATTTTAGCCTTTGGGGCTAGAGTGGTACTCATAAGTCTATAATAGACTCGGTAGATGACAACTATTTCTCTAGTGTCAATTTTACTATTTAGGTTTTTAGTTTTAACCTTAAGAGTCAGAGTATCCAATATATTTGGATCATCAATATCTACAGAGAAATTCAGATAGTAATTAAAGTAAACTAGACCTTCATCAAGATTACTTTTAATTACTCCTAGAAGAGAGTCTTTGAGATTCAAGAATCTAGCATCTCTAAGGAGTGCACAGACAGGGATATCTAGACCTTTTCTAAAAAGAGATATTATAGCAACCTGAACCAGTCCTATATGTAGATAATTAAACTGAGTTTTGTATCTACTTATATCTTATTCATTTAATAAATTAGTAATTTCTAAAGAACTATTAATGGCTACAGTAGACTCACAAGTCTTAATATTATGCTTCTTAATGAAGTTGAAGCTACCTGTTTGGTAGATCTTGTGAAAAGGTTCCTTTGGTATACTCCAGTTTTACTAAACTACTCTTTGTTTTAGTAGTATGGGTGGCCTTCAAACTAATGTTAACACTATTAATAATGTTTTTGCTTGTCATGGTGAAAGCTACTATGCAGAGTCCTGCGTAATACTATCCTTACTATGAAAAACTAGAATGATTCTATGGAAATAAATTTGAAAGATACTATTCCTATTCATCAAGGGTTTAAGAATTTCTACATGTCCTCTTGGCTTTACCTCTTCTCTCTCTAGAGTTATCTTAGCAATGGGACCACCTATCGGCCATTCATGCCTCCTTAGCTATGACCCTTCTATGGTTGACCAATGTCTTAACCCGGGTATTACTCGAAAGCCTCACACACTTAGAGAGAGATAAGTAACTTATACAAAGTAGAAACGTTTTTAAACATGATAATAAGGAATAATAAATATCAGAATTATACCATATACTCATTATAATATTATCATAGTGGGAATGTAAAACAATCCGGCTCTGGATAGTATAGATACTTAGTTGCTCATACTAAGTATGTATACCGCCATCTTGGCTCTGATACCAAGCTAATATAGGATCACTTTAAAAGAAAAAATAAAAATTTTAAGACAAAATTATAAACAAGAAAGCTTACTTAGAATTGCTTTATTACTTGTATCAAAAATTGAAAATTACAAGGAGATTACAAAATGGGAGAGAAGGTTTGAAGAAAAATGAGGATATTTTTTTTGTCTCCTCCCTAATGTTTACAAGAGGGTCTTATATAGATCCTAAATATAATAGAATGAATCTGGTTCGTCCATTTGTATGGTTGAGATGTTGCCGACACCTTGGATTCTTGAAGATAAGACTTCTAACATGGTAGGTCTTGCTTGCCTTTTGTTTCCACTAATTAAGATTCCTTTCTTTGTTGGAATTGTCTTGCTTTTTCACCGAAAGTGACTCATGGGCCCTTATGTTTCTTGTCCCTTTAGGCTTGGAACATTTTTTCTGCTGAGATTCCTTTTAGGAATAGTGATAGTCCTTTTAGAAAAGAAAATTCTAGTTCTTTGAACCTCTTTCTTTTCTCCAAGGTCATTTTCCCTATTCATAATAGGCATCTTGGTAGGCTTGCGCCATTCCTTTAGGAAAGCACATATTGCCATTATTGCTCTCTTCCGATGAGTTAGCTTTTGTTATAAGTTGTATTATTACAGCTTCATCTTGATTATCTAGGTTTTGGAGTGCCTGTTTGAGTCTATTCTTCGGATCTTCTTTTGATGGTTTGGCTGGACTAGTTACTAGTTTTCCACTACTTGACATTTTGAGTTTTGGAACCTATCCTTTAATCTTTATTTCTTTAGATAAGTACCTGATAAGCTCAAATTTGGCTATCATAAAATTTCAACTAATAATATAAGAAATTCTTTTCTGAATATGAAATTTACACATTTACATGTGCATTGGCAGAGTAGATATCTTTTGCTTAACCTAAAACTCCTCAAATCTAGGTATAAACTGCCTAGGGAGAATTTCTTTGTTTCCTCCAAAGCATTTCCACCATTCTTAGAACCACCTGGGAATGATTGTTGTAACTAGCTCAGGGCAATATTTGTTAAACCAAGTATGTCCTGGTCGGATGTACATGAAATTGAACCAAGCCTCTTTGTAAGTATACCAATTATACGTCTGAGGCTTATGCATCACGCTGAGAGGAATTGGAGTGAGTAAATGTTCCACTGGCCATTCAAATGGAGTCAAGATTTTTTTTATCGTGCATTTTGAATATTAGATGAACCCAGGGTTCTTTTCGCTATAGGTGCGTTCAGCTTCAATGGAGTCGGTATCTATTAACACTGCTTCAAAGAACACTTGGCTGAACATTGAATCTTTGATTTCCACATAACTGTTGTTGTTATAACATGGCTTGACTAAATTCATGACCTTGTAATTTTCATTCTCCTTATCCAGAGCTAATAATGGTATTACCTTTGAGGTACCAAAATCAAAAGTCTCTTCTTTATTAGAAGCGGCTGATGATGTTGGTCCCTTTGCTTTGGTATCTAGTGCTTGAACAAAAGACTCTGGGGTCTTCATTTTATAGCTTTTCTTAAGCTGTACTACAGTCCTTTCTTTTGAACTAGATTCTGCTTCCATCTTGGGTCCTTCAATCTTCGGGAGATTAGCTGAAATTGTGAATTTTTTTTCATTTGTGGTAAAGGGAGTGGGGGAAAGGAAGGCCTTAGTTGAAGTAGAAGTGGTGCAAAAGGCTTGGCCATCGGCTTTCTTCTCTGGCTCCTTTGAATGGAGTATTAGGTTTTGTAGGCTTCATGTTCCTGTAGGAATTCTTTAGTTAAGAAGTCTTGAAAGGAATTGTTTTCTCCTTTAATAAATTCGATTTAAAAATCAAAGCTAGACACCATCTAGCAAATATTTGTTTTGAAACAAGATTTTTAACATCTTTTTCCAAAATCTCTTTACCAGATTTACAATCTACCCGTAGTAAAAATTCTTTATTGATTAAATTATCTTAAAATTTAGTGATACATAGTACTATAGAGAGTACTTCTTTTTTAATAGTACTGTAATTCTTTTGGGAAAAATTCCAACTTCCAGAAGTGAATCTCACAAGTTGTTCTTCACTATTAGGACTAATTTTCTGTTTAAGAATTCCTCCTTATCCAATTTCAGAGGAATCTATTTCTACTATCATAAGAGCTTTAGGGTTAGAAATCCCTAAACATAGAAGGTTCTAGACTAATTTTTTAATCTTTTGGATACTCTTGGTTTGTTCCTCACTCGAAGGTGCAGGTTTTTTCCCAAGTCTCTTATAAAGAGGTTCGCAAATCTGTCTATTATTAGGAATAAAGTCTGCTACATAATTAAGGCTTCCTAAGAAACTTTGGAGTTGAGTTTTATCCTTAATTTCATTAGGAAATTTACTAGAGAATTCTATTGCTCTACAAATAGATTTATGACTACCTTGATAGAGGTCATTCCCTAGAAATCTGATTGAAGTCTGGAAAAGCCTCATTTTTTAGCACTTATGACTAAACCGTTTGTCTTAATTACTTTGAAGAAAGTATTAAGATGTTTGAAGTGAGAATTTATATCCTCAAAGAATATTAATACATAATCTATACAGACAATAGACATGCAACTATAGTGATTAAATATCTTATTCATGATATTTTGAAACTCAGAAGGAGCATTTTTTAGATCAAATGGCACAACATTCCATTCATAATGACCAAATGGAACATTGAAACATCTTTATACTTATCCTTTTCAATAATTTAAATTTTCCAAAAACCCGATTTCATGTCAAATTTACTATAAAGATTCGCCTTGTAGATTCGTTTTAGAAGATATCCTTTATTAGGGATCGGGTGTCTAATCTATTTTAGGACCGTATTGAGAGGCTTGTAATTAATTACTAGTCGGGATGCTCCTCTTTCCTTTTCTGCACTATTATTTATATAGAATGCAGAGCAGCTCCAAGGAGAGTTGGAGTGGCAAATAATGCCATTTTTTAATAAGTTATCAATTTCTTTTTTACATATTTCCATCATTTCATGATTCATTTGAATAGTTCTAGCCTTAGTAGGGATATCTTTTTCATCGAAACCATTTACATAGGGAAGTTCTACCAAGTGGTATTTTCTTTCCCAAATGGCATTTGGAAAATCAAAGCAAACTTCAGTTTCAAAAGCTTTTTGAAAGGAATTAATCTTCCCAATCATTCTCGAGGTTTTAAAACTTGCTTGATTTTCTCAATTTTTATTTCTTATTTTAAGAAGGGGATATGACTAGAGAGTCTATTTAGTTTGAAAATAGTTCTTTCTTTTATTAAATTACTTTTCTCGTGAGAAAAAGTTCTTATAAAAGGGAAGAAAACCTCTTGATTATGTATGGTAGTGTGGATAGCATCAAAATCGTCAGTATAGGGTATAACTGATTACTAAAGGATAATCCCAAAATAATATCTTCATTGATATTCTCAGTCATTACAAAATCGTTTGTAAAGCAGATATTGTTATTACAAATATGAGCTTTAGACAGTTTGTAATTGATTTTTGTTCTTTCTCTGGTGGCAGAGTATAGATGACTAGTACTTTTCTCTATGTACTTTAAAGGGACTAAACCTGTAATTATACAATTACAGTTAGCACCACTGTCGAGAAGAGCAACTTTATTAACAACCAGATCTTTTCCTATAACCATTTTTATAGGGATATGTTGGGTAAGAGATTTGATGGTAGAAATTATAGGATCCTTTTCTTGAAGTGAATCCTTAATTTCCCGTTCTTCTCCAGGAAAGCTAGATTCCATTAACTCATTATCCCTGATGGTGACAAGGTTTTGTTTTTTTCTTTTGGAAGAAGCACTTTTAAGCACTTGATTAGCAAGAGTATTTAACTCTATAGCGCCAAGTCTAGATTTAATTTCTTTAACTTCTTTTTTTAGAAGGGTAACTTCGTTTCTTAAATCAAAAATAGAAGGGTCTGGTGTTTTTTCAAACCGAGACATAACATTTTTCATATTAAAGGGTTCAACAATCTTGAAGAACTTTCTCCTTTAGAATTAATAATTATTTTCTTTAATTCTAAAAGATACTTGGTTCTAGATTCATCATCTTTAATATGATCTATGATGTCAAAAAGGACTTCCATCAAATCCTCAGAAATAACTTGGATTGTATTTCTCGTACAGTCACAAAATACATTGCTGCATCAACAATCTTCTCCAGATTGACTTTGGTCAGTCTCATAGGCGACGTTAATATTTTCTTCGTCACTGAAATCTTCTTTTGAAGAAGAGCATTCAGAAGATTCGCTATCTTCAAGGATAGAAAAGAGTTTTTCTTTAGTACTTTTATCAAGTCCTAAGAGATTAATTTTCTTCTTCTTTTTGAAAGATTTGCGTTAATTAGCATGATGACTTTTCTTACCACAATTCCAACAAACATCTTCCTTTGAAGCAGGCCTTCTTCTTTTGAATTTTCTTTTGGGAGGCATTTCAGTGCTTTCCTTAGAAGATTTTCTTTTAATTCAATGGGAAGATTTCTTGAAAATCCTTTTATCTTTTTTAGAGGGAGGTAAATCAATCTTGGTGAACCCAAAGTCTTTACAAAAACTGCCTAACTCTTTGTTAGAAGATTTTTCATCTCTCTTGAGTTGATTTTTGAGCTTTATGTCAGCGAAGAGCTTAAGACCAACTAGTATTAATGAAATTGGCAATATCTCCATATGTTATTTGACTGTAGGGGATTTTACCTTCACACCTGTCTTTGATTTTTTGGTTCTGACCTTGTCTGCAAATAGAGGAGGTAGCCCGCTAATAAAACGTTCCTTCCAAAAGTCACTATCACAATCAGATCTGATCATTACCTTAACAAGAAAATTATCCTTATACCATCTGAAGTCTGATAACGTGGGGCAGGATAAATTGTTAAGAATCTCCAAGCTCCTATCTTGGAATTGTTAGACCCCATAATTAATTCAACCGAAGTAATTCATTCAATTGGAAAAGTTATGATGAGCATGGCATAATTTTAAATCGCGGTGCTTAATTATTTTTGGAGCGTATATTTTAAGTTGGAGTTGGGAGTCCTCAATTGGATTAAAATAGAAAAGTTTGGGGACCTAATTGATCAATGGGCTAACTAGGAGCC
>JAOTQJ010202071.1:0-19860 GCA_025642045.1 Solanum sejunctum | reverse complement strand
CATTATTCTCTTTCTTAACCCATTAATATCAGGCATACATAATCTATTTTGACAGTAAAGTACTCCATTTTGTGCAAGGTCAAAGCCTTTTATGGTATGTTGACTCACCTTTTCCTTAAGCTATCATAGAATAGGATCCTGGAACTATTTTTCTTTCACATCCATTACCAATGAAGACTCCACAACATTATTCACAATAACCTCTTCTTTTGGAGTCTCATGAAGGCAAACCCAAAACTTGCTAGCTGACGTAGATCCTTAGTCAATCCTTGTCTTACCGTAGCTTAATCACCAGTATTCATGATTGCCTTATGACTCAGAGCATAAGCTACCACATTTGCCTTTATCATATAGTATATTATGTCAATATCGTAATCCTTTGTTAGCTCTAGCCATCTCCGCTGTCTCAAGTTTAGATTTTTTTGCTTAAAAATGTAGTGCAGGCTCTTATGATCAGTATATATATCAACAGGAACCACATACAAATAGTGGCACCATATTTTCAAAGAAAACACAACTGCTGCTAGCTCAATATCATATATTGGATAGTTTTTCTCATGTGGTCATAGTTGCCTAGATGTATAAGCAATTACCCTACCATGTTGTGTCAGTACACACCCCAACTGAACTCTTGAAGCATCATAATACACTGCATACCCCTTAGTGCCTTTTGGAAGTACTAGCACAAGTGCAGAAGTTAGCTTATTTTTTAGCTCCTGGAATTTTTTTCACATGCATCATTCCATTGGAACATGGTTACCTTATGTGTCAGCTTTGTTAGAGGTGCAGAAATAGAGGAAAAACCTTTGACAAACCTCCTGTAATAACCTGCCAAGCCTAAGAAGCTCCAAACTTCCGTTGGTGTTGTTGGTCTTGGCCAATCTCTCACCGCTTATATCTTTTGTGAAGAAACCCTTATTCCCTCATCAGACACAATATGACCCAAGAATGCCACTAATTTTAGCCAAAATTCACATTTAGAAATTTTGGCATACAACTGTCAATCACGAAGAACCTGTAGCACCTATTGCAAGTGATCTGCATGGTCCTCTTCTAACCGTGAATATACCAAAATGTCATCTATAAATACTATCACAAAGACATCCAAGAATGGTTTGACTACCGTGTTCGTCAGATCCATAAAAACTACTGGTGCATTCTTTAAGCCAAATGACATAACA
Source organism: Solanum sejunctum (assembly GCA_025642045.1). Taxonomy (NCBI): domain Eukaryota; kingdom Viridiplantae; phylum Streptophyta; class Magnoliopsida; order Solanales; family Solanaceae; genus Solanum; species Solanum sejunctum. Next base: position 18,679 of record JAOTQJ010202071.1, on the reverse strand, counting down.
AGAAATTCAAAGTGACCATAGCGCGTTCTGAAAGTTGTCTTAGCTATATCTCGCTCCTTCACCCTCACTTGGTGATAACCTAATCTCAAATCAATTTTTGAAAAGTATTTGGCACCTTGTTACTGATCAAATAAGTCATCAATCCTGGGGAGGGGATATTTATTCTTAATTTTCAGCTTAGTCAAGTGTCAATAATCGATACACATTCTTAAGGTGCCATCCTTTTTGCGTACAAATAACACTGCTGCACCCCAGGGGGACACACTAGGTCTTATAAAACCCTTATCCAGTAAATCTGTTAACGACTCTTTTAACTCATGCAATTGTGCTGGGGTCATTCTATATGGAGTGATAGAAATAGGTTAAGTGCTTGGAAGTAAGCCAAAATCTATTTCTCGTTTAGGAGGTAAGCCAGGAAGTTCTTCAAGGAATATATCAACAGATTCATTCACTACTGGAACTGACTGAAGAGTTGGTGATTCTGTCTCCATATCCCTTTCTCTATCTAAATGACATATATACCCCTTAGATATTATCTTTCTGGCCTTAAAGTAAGAGATAAACTTCCTCTTTGGTGCCCCAACATTGCCTTTCGATTCAAGAAATACCTCATTTTGAAAGTGGAAGTACACTTACTTAGTTCGGCAATCCATAGTAGCATAAGAAGAAACTAACCAGTTTATACCCATTTCAACATCAAATTCTACCATTTTTATATCTATAAGGTCAGCCAATGAGTCACGATCGCAAACAATTACTACACAGTCATAATAAATCCTTTTAGCCATAGTAGATTCACCGGTTGGTATAGACAATTCAAATGGTTTGCTCAATAATTTGGGCATTCTCTTAAGCTTCCCAGCAACTAGTGGAGTGATGTATGATACTATAGAATCATGGTCAATTAATGCATATACCTTTTGTGAAAAGATTGACAATATACCTGTAACCACATCAGGTGAAGCTTCCAAATTCTGTCGACTCCTTAGTGCATAAGTGCAATTCTGGATGCCGCTAGAGATATCTATCCCTATAACACCTCTATCATGACCCATAGGTGCTTGCTGACCCCTATCTATTGGAGGAACTTATGATGATGATGCAACAGCTGACACAACTGATTGTGCCATACCACCTAAACGTCTCTTTGGGCAATCCTTTATCATGTGCCCTAGAGTACCACACAAATAGAAAACATCTACCCAATATGACATATGCCCGGATGAGTCCTTCCACTTTGTTGACAAGGCTGCCTAGGAATCATTGGTTGTCCTACCGAATAACCCATTGTCCGGGAACCTTGCTCTTCATCTTGTTGACCCAACTGATTACTTCGAGACCCCTGAAGTTGTGATGGAGCACTGGCTGTAGAGTAGGAGGATGATGGCCTACGTAGTCTATTAGCAAACAGAGCCTAGGATAACTTTAGGGTGGTGAAACCTGCTCTGTAGATCTGGCCCTCTTTGATTGTGCCCTTTCTAATTTTTACGTACTTCTCCTCTGCCTCTGATCCTTTAATTTCCGTGCAAAAGCCTGCATTCTTGTTATATCCATATCTTTATTCAAGGAAGCAATGGTGCAGTCTCTGACTAGATACATATCCAACCTATCAACATATCGATTGACTATATTTGCCATTATAGCAACTACTTAGGAGCATACCTTGCTAGGAAATTAAATTGGATACTATACTCCCTCATACTCATATTTCCCTGGTGGAGATTCAGGAACTGATCTGCACAGGCCTATCAGATCTCTAGTGGAAAATAATGGTTAAGAAATGCCTCTCTAAGTTCTTTCCAGGTGCTTGGAGGTACATCTATATCCTTAGATTGTTTCCATGCTCCATACCACAACATAGCCATAACCTTTAGCCTATTTGTCACTAACTCGACTGCTTCTGTACCACTCACTTGCATAATATCTAAAGTACATTGAATCTGATCAATAATTTCCTAAGGGTCTTCATTAGGATCTGACCTAGTGAAGGTTGGAGGGTCCAAATTAAGAAAATCAAATATCCTGGTACCAGCTACCCTATTTGTACCACCTGGACACATAATTGGACTTTCCTGCCTTTGACCTTGACTAGCAACTATATGGGTCAATAGTTGGACTACAATCCTTAGATCCTGTACGGTAACATCAATAGGTGGCTCTTGGGAAATTTCACTACTCTCTGGTTCATTAGGAACTGGAGGAGTTGGAGAGGCCTGTGACAAAGACTCCTCTCGAATCTTATTTTGTTGTCTCATCTGGCTGGGTATACCAACCACCACTTCTATCCCTTTACCTTTGCCTTTATTCTGCCTTGTTTCTAGCATACTTGCTGTACAAAACAATTTAGGAAATAGACATAATGCACCTATTATAATTGACTTTGTGGCACGATCTAAAGAATCGAAAGAAGGTAACAATTCCTAAATGTCACACAGCCTCTTGCTTATAAATATGGTGCACAACACATAGATAAACAAGATTCTACATAGACATGGCTTTGTAGACTCCCTAGGATGACCCGCTCTATATACGGGTCAATAGTTGGACTGCATTGATCCTGTATAGTAACATCAATAGGTGACTCTGGGGGAATTTCACTACTCTCTGGTTCATTAGGAACTGGAGGAGTTGGAGATGCCTATGACAAAGACTCCTCTCGAATCTCATTTTGTTGTCTCACCTAGTTAGGTATAGCAACCATCACTTCTATCCCCTTCCCGTTACCTTGATTTTACCTTATTTTTGGCATATTTGTCGTACAAAACAATTAAGCAATTAGACATAATGCGCCTATTACACTTGACATTATGGCACGATCTAAAGAATGGAAAGAAAGTAATAACTCCTAAATGCCACGCAGCTTCCTGCTAATAAATGTGGTGCACAACACGTTGATAAGTAAGATCTTACATAAACATGGCTTTGTAGACGCCCTAGGATGACCTGCACTATATACGGGTCAATAGTTTGACTGCATTCCAAAAATCCTATACGGTAACATCAATAGGTGACTCTAGAGGAATTTCACTACTCTCTATTTCATTAGGAACTGGAGGAGTTAGAGATGTCTGTGACAAAGACTCCTCTCGAACCTCATTTTGTTATCTCACATGGCTGGGTATACCAACCACCATTTATATTCCCTTTCCTTTACCTTTATTCTACCTTGTTTCTAGCATACTTGTTGTACAAAACAATTTAGGAATTAGACATAATACACCTATTACACTTGGATTTATGGCATGATCTAAAGAATGAAAAGAAAGTAACAACTCCTAAATATCATGCATCCTCCTGCTTATAAATGTGGTGTACAACACATCAATAAATAAGATTCTACATAGACACGGCTTTATAGACTCCCTAGGATGACCCACTCTGATACCACTTCTGTCATGCCCAAAGTCCTGTTAGAGCGGACTGACACCCATTGTCGATAAGGCTTGAGAGAACGAACCTATAACTATGTGCTTTCTATACACACTATAAGGGGTTTCTGTGTTTGACATGACCTTAAGAAGATAAACAGTGATAACAAGCCAAAAAGAAATGCATATGAGTAGGCCATTGGGGCTATGGTATTTAAAGTACGAGACATGACCACCCTTTACTTTACATAGTCTACAAAGCCTGTAAATAAAGAAAAACATCTGATAAGGGTCAGGATAGTCCTTGCCCCAATAAACTGTGCAATCAAAAAATGTAAGTTCTAGACATATACAAAGCCCCGAAGAAACCTGGAGCTTGGTGACAACAGCCGAATATCCTGTACTTCTACTGGGGAGATCTACTAGAACCTATACCTATAGCATAAAATGTAGGTAGCCGATAAGGATGTTAGTACCAGATAATATACTGATATGTAAGGCAGGACATACTATATATAAAGTAATAACTCAAATGAAACTATGCATCTGTGGCAGAATATGGACCATCCTTAGTTATACTGTGGAATCTTGTACTTTATGTCCTTTGTATTACTTTATGTTTACTGTATAATCTGTGCATAGCTATAAAACAAATGACTAAGTGATCAATGGTGAAACTATATCAGGTTCGTCCCAGGCTAGGTTATACTCAACCGCTTGGGCTACCCTCCCTTTGATAGGATCGTCCCTGGCTAGGTTATACTTAACCCCTTGGGCTACCACCTATCAGAGACTCTATAATTTATCTTTGAATTACCTTTGAGATGATTCTTTTGGTGGCCATAATAATGAAGCTATAGGACTGTATATGTAGCATGTGACATGTGGATAATCACATAAGACAACATGACAATGAAAAGAGTATGTTACGCAAATAATAAAATGCATATGAAATGAAACAACTTGTGAACTTTATTTAGTAAGAAAAATTCATATAACTTGGTATACAAGTATGTATGCAGTTTTGAAGGTGACTATGTATGGAATCATATGAACATGTACAAGAGTTGAAACATGGTTAGTAGCTATGTCGGAGTTGGTGAATGCCTTTATGTACCAAGCAGAGGGCTATGTTTCATGCCAAGTTATACGAAATCAAATAACCTTACATGCCTCATCGTCAGACCTTGCTACTATCTCAAGGTAACCTTCCTTTGCTCCAATACTTATCTACAACATAGTAGGTTATACAACTTGCATTAATAGCCAATAGATATACTTTGGTATCAAAATCACATAAGAAAACAATACATGGGCAGCAAGAGGGTGATTATGAACTCGAGCGTATTCCTTTAACCTTTCCACCCCTAATCGTATTTTCTAATACACATTAGCATGTACACATCATGTACAGCCTATTTTAATGCCATAATGGTCTTACAATGGACCACAAATCACAACACATCACAATTTCACACAATCTAAAAATGGACAGCATAACGTTACCTTCTTTTGCTACATTTCAACGTCGACAATCCCAAACCTATTTCAACTCTAACCAAACTGTTACATCAAAATTTACACATAGAAACATACTTGAATTGGTCTCAAAATAGTAAAAAAAATAGTCATTAAGGAAGTGAGACAATAGCATTCTATCCAACAGTCCACAAGTCCATACTAAACACACAATTACAATATCATATACTCACTCACTATTATAGACTGTAAAAGTGGTTAATCAGCCTTTTTTACATTGCTACAACACCAAACTTTGTTTAATACATAAGTCCTACTTCATAGTAAATCCATCCAACAAGATAAATACCTCTTAATTAACAAGAAAATTGCACAAGAATCCTTATCATACAAACTGTCCGGAATTTCCAGCATATGTGTGATTAACTTTTTTCTCTGGTTTTGATAAACAATCCATACTAGGTGCATAAGTAAATTTTCTTAACTTTAAAATAAAGGTTTAGATCTCCTTTAGGTACCCTTGTGAGGTTGTAAAGCTTGTCTTTCACCTTCTTAAATGAGAGCAAACTAACATCAAGAATGCAGATTGTTTTCTTGTCTACGTTGAAATGAGTTTGTGTGATGTTCTTATCCCTTTTTAAAGGCCTAGCTTGCTGGAATTATTCTTGACTTCTTGACCATATTAAGCAACATATTAGTAATCTCCTTATCAAATAGCTTGGCCCTTGAACTTGGGCCTAAATGGGTCACCAAGTTGATGGGCTTGGGCTGCCTATTTTCCAACTTTTCCTTCACTTATTTTTGGGCCTAATTTGTCAAGCGTGTTGTGTTATTTTTGGGCTCTTTTTGCTTTACTTCTTTGGAAGAAATTGTAGCCCATTTATGATGCTAAAATACGGGCCAAAGTTACACCCTCAACATGGACTTTATTCACAACTGAACTTGGACCAATTCAACATCGAGCCTAGTCTCTGTTTAACTACCAAATTTAAAGCTAAGCAAGTAGGTGAATCACCTACTTGCTTACTAAGTCCTACAAGCACCTCAAGTCTCTTACTTCATTTAAAGGCCATAATCTTCTCAATTAGACACAAAACATTATACACACAACCCTCTTAAGCATTAGACGCACATATAGCATATTAACATGAGATTCAATCACTTTTGAAAGTTAGCGCTAATTTACCAAACCATGTTATGTTTCATTTGACTTGTGCTAGTATTGTAAGGTGTAGGGTGTTACAGTTTTAGTGACTTTTGTATGGTTTGTGGGATGTATTATGAATAGAAGTTGATGTTCTTATCATTGATTGGGTTATATATATTACCCTAAGGTTGTTGCGCTGATTTTGGTCTTATTTAACAAACAAGTTTTATTGTGCTATCTTAAGTGTAATGTTGATTGGGACTTGTTGGCTGTTGGATGGAAGGCTATTAGGTCACGTCTTTCATGACTTCTTAAATGTTATTATAAGACTATTTTAAGTCTATTTCATGTGTAAATATCATTGGAACAGTTTGGTTAGTGCTGGAATAGGCTTGGAATTGTCGACGTTGAAATGTGGCGAAGGAAGCTAACATTATACTGTCCATTTTTAGGTTGTGTAGAATTGTTATGTGTTGTGCTTTGTGGGATGTTGTGGGTTTTTCTGGCACTAAAATAGGCTGTACATGATATGTAGATGAAAATATGTATTAGAAAAATATGATTAGGGGCGGAAAGGTTGAAGGAATACGCTTGGGTTCATAAATGCCCGCTTGTTGCCCGTGTTTTATTTTTATATGCGATTGGGCTGTCAAGAGGTATCGATTGACTACTAATGCTAGTTTCATCACCTACTATGTCGTAGATATGTATTTGAAGGAACAAAATGTTACCTCGAGGTGGTAAAAAGGTCATACAATGAAGTATGTAAGGCTACTTGATTTCGTATTACTTGGCATGAAATCTAGATTTTTTCTTGCCACATAAAGTCACTTGGCAACTCCAACACAACCATTAACCACGTCTCCACTCTTTGACATATTCATATTCTACCATACATAGTCACCTTCAAATCTACATACATACATAGATACCATGTTACATGAGTTCTTTTTGCCAAATAAAGTTCATTAGTTGTTTCATCTCATACGCACTTCATTATTTGTATAACGTACAATTTTCACTGTCATATTGTCTTGTAAGATTATCTACATGTCACATGATACATATATAGTCCTATAGCTCCAATATTGTGAGCACCAAAAAAAATCATCATAAAGGTAATTGGAAGATAAAGTATATTGTTTATTGATGGGTGGTAGCCCGAGTGGTGGAAGAATCACCTAGCCAGGGATGATCCTATAATGGATGGTACCCCAAGGGGTTAAGGAAGAACCTAGCCAGGGACGATCCCGATATAGTTTTACCACTGATTAGCTGATCATTTGTATTACATATTGTGCACAGATTATACAATAAAGATAAAGTAATATAAAGAACATAAAGTACATGATCCCAAAGTATAACCAAAGGTGGTCTCTAATCTTACACCAGTGCATGGTTTCATTTGAGTTGTTACTTCATGTACAGTATGTCCTGCCTTACATATTCAGTACATTATCCAATATTGATGTTCTTTACGAGAGACCTGCATTTCATGCTGCAAGTACAGGTGCTAGTAGATTTCCCCAGTAGGAGTACAGGATATCCAGCTATTGTTACCAAGCTCCAGGTTGCTTCAGAGCTTTTCATGTCTAGAGCTCATATGTTTGTATTGTACAGTTAGTTGAGGCAGGGCCTATCGCAACCCTTATTAGTTACTTTTCCTTATCTAGAGACTTTGTAAATATAAGTGTGGTCCTATCTTGTACTTTAAATACCGTGGCCCCAACGGCCTAGTCATATGCATTTCCTTTTGACTTGTTATCACTGTTTCTTTTCTTAAAGGCATGTCAAAGATAGAAATCCCTTATAATACGTATTGAAAGTGCATAGACACAGGTTGGTTCTCCCAAGCGTCATCGAAAATGGGTGCCAGTCTACCCTAACGAGACTTTGGGCATGACAAAAGTGGTATCAGATCGTGTTGTCCTAGGGAGCCTACAAAGTCGTGTCAATGTAAAATTTTGTTTATCGATGTGTTATTCACCACATTTATAAGGAGGAGGCTATGTGGCATTTAGGAGTTGTTACTTTCTTTACACTTTTTAGATCGTGCCATAAAGCCAATTGTAATAGGTACATTATCTCTAATTCTAAATTGTTTTGTACAGCAAGTATGCCAGAAACTAGGCAAAACAAAGGTAAAAAGAAGGGATTAGAAGTGGTGGCTGGTATACACAGTCAGGTGAGAAAATGGAATGAGGTTCAAGAGGAGTCTCTGTCATAGACATCTCTAACTCCTATAGTTCCTGATGAACCCAAGAGTAGTGAAATTCCTCCATAACCACCTATTGATGCTACTGTGCAGGATCTAAGAAATGCAGTCCAACTATTGACCTATATAGCTACTGGTCAAGGTCAAAGGCAAGAAAGTCCAGTTATATGTACAGGTGGTGCGAATAGGGCAGTTGGCATAAGGATACATGATTTCCTTAATTTGGACCCTCCAGCCTTCAGTGGATCTAATTATAATGAAGATCCCTAAGAGTTTATTGATCAGATTAAGCACACTTTAGATGTTATGCACATGAGCGGTACAGAAGCTGTCAAGTTAGCGACATCTAGGTTGAAGGGTGTACCTATATTGTGGTATGAAGCTTGGAAGCAATCTAAGGGTATAGATACACCTCTACTACCTGGGAGGAGTTCAAAAAGGCATTTCTTGACCATTATTTGCCACTAGAGATTCGAGAGGCCCATGCGGATCAGTTTTTGAACCTCCACTAAGGGAATATGAGCGTGAGGGAGTATAACCTTCAATTTAATTCGCTGGCCAGGTATGCTCCTAATGTAGTTGCTACTATGGAAGATAGAGTTCATCGGTATATAGTTAGATTGGATATGTATCTGGTCAGAGACTACATTATTACTTCCTTGAACAAAGATATAGATATAGCAAGAATGCTAGCTTTTGCACAGAAATTGGAGGATCAGAATAGAGGAGAAGGACACAAGAGTTGGAGAGGGGGCAGACCAAAAGAGCCAAATCTACAGGGCAGTTTACACCACCCCAAGGTAAGGTTAGGCCTCGATTTTCTAGTAGACCGCCTAGGCCATCATCCTCCTACTCTGCAGTTAGTGCTCCACCACAAATTCAAGGGTCTAGAAGTAATTAGTTTGGTCAATGACATGAGGGACAATGTATACGGATATCGGGATACTCGGCAGGCCAGCCAAGGTATATGGGTTGATCGTTGATTGCTTCCAATCAAGGAGACCCAAAATATTTCTCAAGAAAATCTACATGGATTTTGCTTACTTTAATTTGGGGTTTTGAATATTATGATTCCTAAAATTCTATAGATTCATGGGTCGTGTTTATTTGATGATTTTACGATGATTCAAACTATTATATGAGGATTTACATTGGGCTGATGAAATTCTGAGCATGCATGTCCCTTTTTAAGGCTTGTTTAGGCATGAGTGATTATATTATGATTTTAAATGTGAATTTAATTATGTTTTAAATTGAATTTCATATAATATTGTTGATTTTAGATTGAATATTCATTACCCATGCTTTTCATCACATCATTCATGGCATTTATATTCATGCACATGGATTATTATGGAAATTATGAATTGGGTTAAGCACAATTATGTTTTTATGAAATGATTTTGATATGATATTGGTTATGACAAGAATGTGATCACGTATATGGCTATTGATTATGGCTCTTTGAGCATTTTTGGTGCTTGAACCATTTTGTATATAAATAGGCTATTCCTACGCATAAGTATTTTGACTATGAAATTATGAATTTGGAACTGAGCCTAAGTATGAATTATTGCGAATGGTGTTTGGCTTTTAAGCCTAAGAATGCATTGAAATCATTTGAAAAGAAATAATAATTGACACTTTTAAAGTATGTATACATACTTTTAAAGTATGTATACTATAAGTATTCCTAGAACTATATGCCTAACATAGGTTATGTGAAATCCTATGCGAAAGGGGATATGTTCCCGCAAGAAGGTTGCTTTATACTAAATGGGATAGGTTCCCATAAGGTAATGTATAATGTGACATGATATGCTATGTATAGAAATCCTATCCGAAATAGGATATGTTCCTATAAGAAAGGTTGCTTCATAGGAAATGGGATATGTTCACATAAGGTGGAGTATGGTTAACCATTGACAAGTAAACCACCTTTTTACTGATAAGGGGATTTCATCGAGATTTTAAGTAATAGCTTGCTTGTTCTTACTCACGTCGGTTGAGGTCATATCCCTACTATATATATGAGCATCATTTTTACTTAATGTATCATTAGTTTAATGGCATCTTGTTATATTACATTCCTTATTATATATCCCTTTCTATAATATGTGCCCTTTTCATCTAATATGGGAATGCAGGTTTTGGTAAGTTACATGCATTGGACCTCGCATACTTTATACATTTAAATGTAATAATGCATACGTTTTCCTATATGATCTCACCATGTGGGGACTAGAGATTTCTTTCATCCATGGTTCAATGGCTAGGTTGGATTCTGAGACATTTGTTTTGATGCGTCCTATATTCCACAGACAAGCCATTATTCCTCTACCTTAAGTTTCTTTTCTTTATGTTATCTATACTTGAGGGTGAGCTTGGAATATGTCTTGGACCCCGTCCTATCTTATGACTAGAGGCATTGTTGGACATCTTGTAGACCCTTGTCGGATCTATGTGTTATATATTATATTTGAACCTTATGATCATGATTATGTTTTTGTTATGGCTATCATGGATTGATTATGGGAATTATGATATGTATATATTTGTTTGATGTGGAAATGTGAAAGATACTAAGTCCCAAATTGCCCTATCATGTAAGTTGTACTTTCCTATCCTTTAGAACTATCTGTTTAATTTCAAATATGCTTAAGAATTGATAATGTGAATTTTGGTACTTTGACGCTTATTTAGAGACTCTAGGTTTCTCACTCGTCATGTCACTCATAGACCCTAGGTCCTGGTCATGATAGAGATGGTATTAGACCACTAGGTTTATAAATGGTCCTCAAAGTCCAACATGTCGCATCAAGTAGAGGCTTATTCATGGGTGTGAAGTATGCCATATCTACGGGTAGGAGGCTACAAGGAGTTTTATGAAATGTTTTTCTTTTTCATGATTCATATCGTGCTATCGAATGTGTCTTAAGATTTCCTATCTCCATCTCTCCCTACCAAATAGGAAAAGTTACTATAGGCTCGTAATGCAATCCAAACAAAGGAAATATTGTAGCTAATCTTATAGATAAAGTCAAAGGGAGTTAGTGAAGGATATGCATTGTTTGATAAGCTTGGTCCTTTGGGTATTTAGGAGTTTTCTTGGGTTGTCTGATTATGATGGATGATTTATGGAAGGTTTCTTATCTATTGCATCTCTATTGACCAAATTAACTCAAAAGAAGGCCAAGTTTGTATAGTCAAATGAGAGCGATAAGGGTTTTCAGACATTGAAAGATTGGGTTACATCGACTCTTGTTTTGACTTTACTGGATGGCGTAGATATGTTGGTGGTGTGTTGGAATGTTTCTTGGATTGGGTTGGGTTGTGTACTTATTCGATAATGTGGGAAGGTGATAGCTTGTGCGTCAAGGCAATTTGAGGTGCATGAGCAAAATTACTCATCTTGGCAAGGCAAATGTGGTAGCCGACATTCTTAGTAGGTTATCTATGGGAAGTGTAGCTTATGTTAAGGAAGAGAAATGTGAGTTTGCTTATGGTATTCACTATTTGGCTGGATTGGATGTTAGGTTGGCCGAGTCTAATGCTGATAGTGTCCATGTTCACAATGGGTTTGAATCTTTTGTGGTTGTTGATATTAAGGCTAAGTATGACTTAGACCCATTATATATGGTGTTGAAGAGTTTGGTTGCCAAAAATAAGATAGAGGTTTTCTCCCAAGGGGAAGATAGTGTAACTTGGTACCAACATCGATTGTATGTTTCAGATGTTGATGGTCTTAAGGATATGATCATGAGTAAAGCCCATAACTCTTATTATTCTATTCACCTGAGATCTAGTAAGAGGTGCTTAGGTTTGAAAGAAGTTTATTTGTGGCATGGTTTGAAGAAGGAAAGAGCCAAGTTTGTATCTAAATTCCCTAATTGTCAACAAACGAAGGTAAAACACCAAGGACTCAGTGGTTTGACTCAAGATATTAAAATGTTTACTTGGAAGTAGAAAGAGGTGAACATGAATTTTGTGGTTGGTTTGCCTCGAACTCGAATGAAATTTGAATCGATTTGGGTTATTGTTAATCAGGTGACTAAGTCAACTCACTTCTTATCGGTTGAGACTACTTTCAATTTTTAAGGCAATGCCAAGTTATTTAATTTGGAATTTGTTAGGCTAGATGGTATGCCTATTCTTGTTATTTTGGATTGTGATACCCAACTTACTTCTCACTTTTGGAAATCATCTCAAAGGGGGCTTAGCCCTAAGGTAAAGTTAAGTACGTACTAGTTTTCATTGTCGATCCATTGGGCAAGCCGAGTGCACAATTCAAACTTTGCAGGACATGATGAGTTCTTATGTTTTAGAATTCAAGGTTAATTGGAGTGATCATCTACCACTTATTGAGTTGGCTTAGAATAACAAATTTCATGCTAGCATTGGTGTGGCACCATTTGGTGCTTTATGTTTGTAAAAGGTATAGGTCTTTGGTGGGATGGTGTGAGTTAGATTAGATGATTTCTATAGGCTGGGATTTAGTGTTGGAGGCTATGGAAAGAGTTTGATTAGTTAGGGAAAATTTGAAGATGGTTCAAAGACATCACAAGGTCTTGTTTGGATGTTGGAAAAGGGAGGCATGGGTCTTGTATTGGTGATTAGGTATATGTGATAGCCTCACCTAGGAAGGCTGTGATGCATTTTGGAAAGGAGGGCAAGTTAAGTTCTCCGTGTGTAGGTTCTTAAAGAGTATTTTGAGCAGATTGGGAATGTGACTCTAGGTTAGAATTGCCGCCGAATTTGAGCTCTACTCACTGGGTCTTCATATATCTATGTTGAGAAAATTAGTGGGTGATCATAGTACTATGGTGCCTTTGGAAGGGGTGGAGTTGGAGGAGAACTTATCTTATGAGAAACTTTTGGTGGAAATTTTTGGAGAGGCAAGTGAAGCGGCTTTGTTACAAGGATGTGGCTTTGGTTAGGTGCATTGGAGAAATCAACTAGTGGAAAGTGCTATGTGGGAAGTGGGATCAAGTATGATGCAATGAGACATCTATACTTTCCAATCTACTCAAGCCCATGGTATTAGGTACTTCTTATTCACAATGGTCCTAATTCTTTCGCTCGTGAGTCTCATTACATGACATACATACATGTGCACGAAATAATTTATTTTATGATGTTTTAAAAGGGTTTGAATAATTTTTGATACGGGTTTTAATGATTTAATGATTTTTAAATGGTGAATTATGCATTGTACCTTGTGTTGGGAAGTATCACAATCTCAGTCAAGCCTTTCAAGCCTTGTTCTACTAGATTCGAAGACGAATATTCCCAAGCAGGAGATAATGTAAGGACCTCGATTATCATATGGATTTAGTGATGCATGGAATTTTGTTTTGAAAACTTTAGAGCCAAGATGGAATCTTATGGAAGACTCCACAGGGTGTGTGACCCCCAAAAGGGGGACCACAAATCAATTTAAACTCCTTCATTACTATTCGTTCATAGTATAAAAACTTATCTTATAATTCGCTCGCTCAAACGCTTGCTGAATCCTCTTTTCGAACTCTAACCAGTGGATTCCCATGGAACTTACAAGATCAATCTAGGTTCATTTTCAAGACTTCAATTCAAGCTTGTTTATGTTGTTTTAGGTCATCTTAGGTCTCCTACATCATGCCAAGTTCGAAAAAATTCCATCGGTTAAGTTTTTTCACAAGTACCAATAGAAGAGTAAACTTTAAAGGGTCATATCACTTAGCTTAAAAGGAATTGGTTGTCCCACAACCTATCAAATTAAAGCTCTTTGAGTTAGCTTTCCAACACACTTAGTTTCACCTCATTTAGTGTTTGGATGAAGAAGTCATACTCATTTTCGTAAAGCTCTCCTGTGCTATGTTGTCACCATTTCTCTAAGGCAAGCCATACGGGCACCCATATGGGCTGTGTGGCATCCCATGAATCATTGGGATGGTTTTAATCCTAAAATGGATACTCTTTGGCCATGGCATTACAAGCCACACGAACCTTATGGTGTGGCATGGGCCATGAGGCTTCCGGAGTCAAACTTTTTCTAACTGTTGCGCCAAGTTCCAAATTCCAAATTTTTGCCTAAGTGTAGTCTCACATGCACTCAACACAAATTGTGGTGTGCCACACCGGCCGTGAGGCACAAGTGAGGTGACACTTTGTCATTTTTCTCTTCTTTCATTAATGGTATTTTTGTACATATGGTTATTTCTATTGGTGTTTTGGGATCTCCAATATTGCTCCATGGTCATCTAAAGGCCTAAAACCTATTTCAAACATTCAAAATCACTCCTTATTTTTTAAATTCTCTCAAAAGCTTTTGACAAAAGAACTCTTGGAGATTTCAACACTTGAGCTAGGGAACCCAATTCTTCTTCAAATTCTTTGGGGTTTTCTTCATCTTGGTGAAGGTATGTGGGTAGATCCTTGATTTATTTCAATCAAGGAGACCAAAAATTATTTTCAAGAATACCTACCTGGATTTTGCTTACTTTAATTTGGGATTTTAAATATTATGATTCCTAAAATTCTATTGATGCATGAATAGTGTTTATTTGATGATTTTAAGATGATTTAAACTATTATATTAGGATTTATATTGGGTTTATGAAATTATCAGCATGCATGTTCCTTTTTAAGGCTTGTGTAGACATGAGTGGTTATATTGTGATTTTAAATATGAATTTCATTATGTTTTCCATTGAATTTCATATAATATTGTTGATTTTAGATTGAGTCTTTATTACCCATGCTTTTTCTCACATCATTCATAGCATTTGCATTCATGCACATGGATTATTATCAAAAATATGAAGTAGGTTAAGCCCAATTATGTTTTATGAAAAGATTTTGATATGATATTGGTTATGACAAGAATATGATCACATATATATCTGTTGATTATGGCTCTTTGAGTATTCTAGGTAGTTGCACCATTTTGTATATGAATGGGCTATTCCTATGCATGAGTATTATGACTATAAAATTATGAATTTTGGCATTTGAGCCTAAGTATGAATTATTATGCATGGTGTATAGCTTTTAAGATTTAGAATGTGTTGAAATCATTTGGAATGAAATGACTATTGACTCTTTTGAAAGAATGTATAATGTAAGTATTCTTGTGGAATGATGACTTAACACCATTGGGTTGAGGAGTTGCTCTCTTTCCTAGAACTTTATGCTTAGCATAGGTTATGTGAAATCCTATCCAAAATGGGATATGTTCCCATAAGGAAGGTTACTTCATACCAAATGGGATAGGTTCCCATAAGGTAGAGTATGGTTTACCTTTGGCAAGTAGACCACCTATTTTCTGATGAGGAGATTTCATCAGGATTCCATGTAATAGCTCTCTTGGTCTTACTCACGTCGGTTGAGGTCACGTCCCCTATATATGAGCATCATTTGCACTTTATGCATCATTTGCTTGGTGACATCTTGTTATATTATGTTCCTTGTTATATATCCCTTTCTATAATATGTGCCCTTGTCATCTAACATGGGAATATAGGTTTTTGTAACTTACATACATTACACCCCGCATACTTAGTACATTCAAAGGTACTAACACATATTTTTGCCTACATGATCTCAGCATGTAGAGACCGGAGATTTCTTTCATCCACCGTTCAATGGCTAGATTGGATTTTGAGACTTTTGTTGTGGTGAGTCCTATGTTACAACAACAAGCCACCATTCCTCTATCTTAAGTTGCTTTTGTTTTTGTTATCTATTCTTGAGGGTGATCCCGGAACATGTCTTGACCCCCATCCTATCTCATGACTAGAGGCATTGATGGACATCTTCTAGACCTTCGTCAGATCTATGTGTTATGTGTTATATTTGAACCTTATGATCATGGTTATCTTTTGGTTATGGTTATCATGGATTATTTATGGGAATTATGATATGCATATGCATGTTTAATATGAAAATGTGAACGATCCTAAGTCTTGAACTATCCCCATAGCGTGAGTCATACTTTCCCATCCCTTAGAACTATGCGTTTAATTTCGAATGCGCTTCCAAATTGATGATGTGAATTTTTGTACTTTAAGGCTTGTTTGGAGACACTCGGGTTCCCCTCTACCGTGTCACTCCAAGACCCTAGGTCCGGGACATGACATTGTCTTTCTTGAGATATTATTGTTATGTTGATGGTCCCATAATAAAGGAATTAAAAAATTATATAAAGAAAAAACAATGTATGCACTATGAACAAATAAGTACTTTTGGTTTTGAACTGTCAATGTTATGGAAAATTTTGTTACACTTCTTTAGAACACCAAATATGTAAAATTACTTCCTTTTGTTTAATTATGCTTGCCCCATTCTTTTATCATAACTTTAATTAATAAGATGGCTTATACCGTATGTACATTTGTCATTAGGAACACACGTGCAAAGCACGTGTACAAACTAGTATATATTACTAATAGTTAGAAGTTTCAAAGTTAAAAGTTGGTTTACGATTTTACCCCTGATATAAATTAAAATATAAAAAATATTAATTAATTATTGTGCCATTTTAATTAAAATGACAGTAACTTTTGAACTTTCTTAATTAATTCCTAATTAAGTATCTAATTTAATAATAATATTTATCATCTATAATCTAGAATAATTATAATTACATTAATCTTAAACTAATAAATTAAAAAAACTCAATATAAGTTACTCAACTCTTTCTCTTCCTAACTTTAACCATAACTTTTGTCATAAATATTATAATGTATGTGCATGAAATATTATCCGTCCATGTTATACATACCAATTTATTCGTGCCTCTGCTAAATCAAAATATTATAAAAAAATATTTAATTAATTAAATATGAATAGTAGTCATATCATGTTGTTCTTTTACAAGGTAACTTAGTTATATATTTTTTAATTGTCACCTTTTTTTTTTACTTATTTTTATTTCTCCCTTCTAATTTCCTTAACATGATGAAATAATTTAGACAAAAAAATCATCATATATATCAGTAATTTTAGTTAATTAATGAAATGTAAGATGAAATTAAAGTTGTATTATGATTTTACCCCTGATATAAATTAAAATATTAAAAAATAATTAATTATTTATTGTGCCATTTTCATTAAAATGTCAGTAACATTTGAACTTTCTTTATTAAATCCTTATTAAACATCAAATTTAATATTACTATTTATCATCTATAATCTAGAATAATTAGAGTTACATTAATCTTAAACTAATAAATAAAAGAACTCAGTATAAATTGCTGAACTCTCTTTCTTCCTAACTTTTGGGAACTTCTGTCATAAATAGTATAATTTATACGCATAAATTATTATTTGTCAATGTTGTACATACCAATTTATCCCTTCCTCTCCTAAGTCAAAATATTTTAAAAAAATAATTAATTGATTAAATAAGAATAACCAGCTAAATTAGTTATATATTTTTTTAATTGTCACCTTTATGTTTTACTTATATTTATTTTTGTCTTCTAATTTCTTTAACTGGATAATCTAATTAAGACAAAAAAATCATATTAATTCAATAATTATGTGGCAACCCTCGCAGGAGGATGCCATTTCTGTACACTCTAGGCTTGCATGACACTTACTAACGTACGAAGAACTTAACACGTGACATATCAATCATAATTAAGTAATGAATTCAAAATTGTTAAAGGTATAGGATTTTGTTCTAAAGGTTGTTTAGTTGATTTCTAGCTCATGTTTTGGGTGTAAGTAGCTTGCAAGTAATTTAAACTACTATCTTGGAGATATTTATATATTGCCCATACTGTTGTAGCACACTAAAAATTATTACCAATGGTAAAATACAAGGACATAAAATTTACTAGTTTACTTATCATACAATCATCTTAACATAACTGGTATCTTAATATATAAACAAGCTCGCCGGGTCCAATTAACTAAACAAGCCAAAACTTATAGATTACAAACCATGGTTCCATAATTTACACTAGCCTTTCAAATTTATACATTCATATGCACATGAGAATCATGTACATGTCCCAAAACTAATACAATACATATGTCTAGATGCAAATTTGATCGTCTGCATAGCTCCAAAATTTATTCTCAATGGTCATCCACAAGCAACATCTTGGATATTCCTTATGATAGAAACAACTATCGCTAAACACGAAGCGTAGTGGTGTAAAACCTAAAAGTTGAAGCCTTTAGATTCCTTAATTTACAATTCTTAAATCAAAGGGCAATACAATTGGAATACAATAGATAGACCAACTGAACAAATATATCAATAGTATCAAGTAGGATATTGAAAGATCTAAGTGTCAAGATTTTTTGGAATAAATTTTTTACAAGACGTTCAAATGACAAGTTTTGCCTACTATGTATGTCATGCCATCACACCAAACATAATCAAATATCAAGGAGGACCTGGTAGGACCCGCAACGTAATTTAAACCCCGAGCGTCCTTAATTGGTTCGATTTAATAAAGTATTGGGACCTATGTAACA
>JAOTQJ010202060.1:4972-19861 GCA_025642045.1 Solanum sejunctum | reverse complement strand
CAGGGTGCCAAATGCTTTTCAAAAATTGATTTGAGATCAGGTTATCACCAAGTGAGGGTGAAGGAGAAAGATATACCTAAAACTGCTTTCAGAACATACTATGGTCACTTTGAATTTCTTGTGATAGCATTTGGCCTAATGAATGCACCAATAATTTTTATGCATATGATGAATAAGGAATTCAAGCCATTCTTGGATGTGTTCATGATAGTATTTATAGATGACATTTTGGTATATTCAAGATCAGAAGAGGACCATGGAAATCACTTATGACAAGTGTTACAGATTATTCATGATCGACAATTGTATGCGAAATTTTATAAATGTGAATTTTGACTAAAATCAGTGACATTCATGGGTCATATTGTATCCGATGAGGGAATAAATGTTGATTCACAAAAGATAGAGGCTATGAAAGATTGGCTAAGGCCAACGACACCAACGGATTTTCGGAGCTTCCTAAGATTGGTAGGTTATTACAAAAGGTTTGTTGAAGGTTTTCTTCTATTTATGCACCTCTAACAAAGTTAACACATAAGGCAATAAAGTTCCAATAGAATGATGCATGTGAAAGGAGCTTCAAGGAGTGAAACATAAGCTAATTTCTGCACCTGTGCTAGTACTTCCAGAAGGCACCGGGGAATATGCAATGTATTGCGATGCTTTAAGAGTTGGCTTAGGGTATATACTGACACATCATATTAGGGTAATTGGTTATGCATGTAGACAACTATGACCATATGAGAAAAACTACCTAACTCATGATCTTGAGTTAGCAGCGGTTGTGTTTGCTCTGAAAATATGGCGCCATTATTTATATGGGGTTCAGATTGAAATATATACTAATCATAAGAGTTGCAATACATCTTTAAGTAGAAAGACCTAAACTTAAGATAGTGGAGATGACTAAAGCTAATAAAGGATTATGACGTTGATATACTATGCCATTCGGGGAAGGCAAATGTGGTAGCTGATGCTCTGAGTCGTAAGGCAATCATGAATACTGGTGATTAGGCCATGGTAAGTCAAGGAGCTGCTAAGGATCTACATCAACTAGCTAGTTTGGGAGTTTGCCTTCTTGAAACTTCAAAGGAAGGCATTGTTGTACATAATGCTGCGGAGTCTTCATTGGTAATGGAGGTGAAAGAAAAATAATTCGAGTATCCTATTTTATAATGAATTAAAGACAAGGTGAGTTATGGTATGATAATGGGATTTGATCTTACACAAAATGGAATACTTTATTGCCAAAATAGATTATGTGTGTCTGATATTAATGGACTAATTTTTCATCAATCTCGGATGGAGTCAAAGATTTACTATTTTTTGGCTGGAGTATGATGGAATAAAGCAAAATG
Organism: Solanum sejunctum; assembly: GCA_025642045.1. Classification (NCBI taxonomy): domain Eukaryota; kingdom Viridiplantae; phylum Streptophyta; class Magnoliopsida; order Solanales; family Solanaceae; genus Solanum; species Solanum sejunctum. Next base: position 18,503 of record JAOTQJ010202060.1, on the reverse strand, counting down.
GCTCATTAAACTGTCTGTGCTTCTTTTATTTGTGAAGTAGCAGTTAGTCAATGCAATTTTCGACGCTCCTCATGGGTCATCTGGAAACAGCCACTTTATGTTTTTAAACATAGGGGTTAAGCTGCATACATCTGACCCTTCCTCACCCCGCAATGAGCAGGAGCCTTTTGAGGCACTAGGGTATGTTGATGATCTTGTTGATGATATTAATGGACTACAGAAGAGGATAATAAAAAAAACCCATCATTTCAGATATTCCATCCATCTAGGATCAACTAAGATATACCATAACATGAAGGGACTGTTTTGGTGGGGAGGCATGAAAAAGGACCTTGCAAAATTTGTGGCTCAATGTCCAAATTACCAATAAGTGAAAGTAGAACACCAAAAGTCAGGAGGTTATATGCAATGTATAGAGCTTCAAGAATGGAAGTGGGATATGATTAATATGGATTTTGTTACCGGGTTGCCTCACTCATTTCAGAAGTTTGACTCTATATGCGCAATAGTTGATAGACTCACAAATTCAGCACACTTCTTGCCAATTAGGAGTGATTATATAGCTAAAGAGTATGCCAAGCTATACCTCAAAGAGATAGTTAGGCTACATGGACTCCTAATCTCCATTATATCTGATCGAGGAGCTCAATTCACTGTGAAGTTTTGAAAGTCCTTCAAAGAGAGTTTAGGTACGCAAGTGAATTTAAGAATAACTTTTCACCCTCAGACAGATGGTCAAGTAGAACAAACTATTCAAACACTTGAAGATATGTCGCGAGCTTATGCATTGGACTTTAAAATATAGATGGGTGGACCATTTGCCACTTATTGAATTTGCCTATGATAATAGCTACCACTTAAGTATCAAGATGGCACCTTACAAAGCTTTGTATCGAAGGAAATGTAGATCGCTTTTGGATGGTTTGAAGTGGGTCAAACCACATTACTTAGGCCATATCTAGTACAATTAGCCATGGAAAAAGTTAGGGTAATATAACAATGGTTATAAATAGCCCAAAGTCATCACAAATCATATGGGGATGCTAGGAGGAGAGGACTGGAATTCTCAGTAGGGGATTGAATATTTTTAAAGGTGTCTCCAATGAAAGGGGTTATGAGGTTTGGTAAGAAAGGAACTGAGCCCACTTTTCATATTTCCATATAAAATTATTAGGAGGTTCAAGAAAGTTGCATATGAATTAGAGCTACCCCAAGAGCTTTCAATGGTTTGTCCAGTTTTCCATGTCTCAATGCTTCAAAAATGCATAGGTGACCCACCCCGTATCACTCCTATTTAGGATGTGTAGGCTACAGAGATCTCACCTATGAAGTGGTACCTATTGCTACTCTAGATCATCAAGTTAAGAAGCAAGGGAATAAATAAATAGCTTTAGTAAAAGTACTTTGGAAGAACCAACAGGCAGAACAAATAACATGAGAGGCAGAGGATGCGATGAAATCATACCCTTACTTATTTGAAGATAAGGAGGAAGTGCAACATGCAGAATTAGGGGCCTTAATAGGTACATTTGTTTGAAACTTTATTGCGTTAAACATGGTCAAACTATCTAATTATGCTAACATTCAAGGATGAATGTTCCTAAGATGGGGAGGATGTAACACTCCACACATTATATTTACTAGTCCTATGCATGTGAAACATGATATGGCTTGGTCAAATTAGCGCCTATTTTTAAAAGTGTGTTAATCTCAAATTAGAGGGCGATATGTACGTCTAATGCTTAAGAGGGTCGAGTGTATACAAGTCTTAAGTTAAATTAAGGAGATCGTGGCCCTAAACAAAATGAGAGAATTGAGGTGCTTGTAGGACTTAGGAAGCTAGCAATTGAGTAACCTAGTTGCTTAGCTTAAACTTGCTAGCTAGACGGAGACGAGGCCCGACGTAGAATCTTTCTAAGTCCGATTATGGATAAAGTCCACGTTAATGGTGTAAATTTATCCCATCTTTTAGCATCATAAATGGACTATATTTTTAGGCCAAGAAGAATAGAAAAGGGGCCCAATCCCATTATAATTTATTTGATGATTTAGGCCCAACTAACTAAATAGAAAGAGAAAAATTGGGCAGCAAAGGTACATTAATTTGAACAAATTAAGGCCAAAGTGAACGGGAAAAATGTTATATTACTAACTTGATAAATTAAGGTTAAATATTCAAGATAAAGTCTACCTAAATTGCCTCTATAAAAGGGCTTAAACACAACACATTTAAGCCACTTCAAGTTGTAAAAAAATCATATTTTCTTAAGGCTTTCTCTCTACACTTCTTAACCTTGTAAAGCAGCCACAAGGAGACTTTTAGGGTTCTTGGAGAAGTCCTACACCTTGAACGTAATGTTAAGTAAGTTTACGTATGTTTTTAGGATGGTTCTCTTATGAAAAACAGGAGATTATGTTGGTTAGGTATATGCTAAAACTTTTGGACAGCATATGTTCCAAGGGTTGTTGTATACATTTCTTGTTTATTTGGGAGCTTTTCTCTTCTTGGTGGGCTTGATTATGAAAGAATGTTACTTCTCCTAATTTGATTCAGTTCTGTAAGGATGTATAAAGGTTGCTTCACTATTTGGTTATACGTAAACAATCGAGGTTTAACGTGTTATCCTAAGTGTGTTATTTGTAGAAATTGTGGGTTGATTGGGGATTATGGTCTCACATCCTCCTTCTATTTTGAGGAATGTTTTTGAACTATTTTAGAAATGTTTGTATGTATAAATATTGTGGGAACAGTTTGATTGAAGTTGGTAAAGGTTTGGAATTGTTGACGTCGTAATGTAGCAAAGGGACGTAATATTATGTTGCCTACTTGTATATTGTGTATAATTGTTACATGTTGTGCCTTGTGAACCATTGTAAGACTGTTAAGGGTATAAAACAAGATGTATACATGTACATAAGAATGGTTGTTAGAAAATATGATTATAAGCAAAAAGGTTGAAGAAATGCCTTTTGGTCGCTAATTATAAGCTTGCTACTCGGGTGTTAGTTTTTATGATATTCGACTGCCAAAAAGTGTTTCTTTACTGCTAATACTAGTCTTATTGCCTAATATATTATAGATAAATATTTGGGGGGAAAATCAGTTACTCCAAGGTAATAACAAGGTCATACAACAAGGTATGTAAGGCTACTCAATTTCATATTACTTGGCATAAAATCTAGATTCTTCCTTGGCACATAAAGGCACTTACCAACTCCGATACAACTATCAACCATGTCTCCACTCTTTCACATGTTCATATGTTCCCATACATAGTCACCTTCAAATCTACATACATACATGGATACCAAGTTACATGGGTTCTTGTTGCTAAATAAAGTTCACAAGTTGTTTCATCTCATACGCATTTCATTAGTTGTGCAATATATTCTTTTCATTGTCGTATTGCCTTGTATGATTATTTTCATGTCATATTCTACATCTACCGTCCTACAACTCTAATATTATGACTACCAAAAGAGTTATCTAAAAAGTAATTGAAAGATAAAGTATATTGCTTACTAATGGGTGGTAACCCGAGGGGTGAAAGGAAAAGCCTTGCCAGGGCTGATCCTGAAATAGGTTTACCACTGATCAGCTGGTCATTTGTAATACATGTTATGCACAGATTAAACAGTGAAGGTAAAGTAATAAAAAGAACATAAGGTATATGATCCCATAGTGTAACTAAAGGCGGTCTCTCATCCTACACAAGTGCATAGTTTCATTTGAGTTGTTACTTCATATGCAGTATTTTCTGCCTTACATATTTAGTACATTATCTCATACTGATGTCCCTTATGAGGGACCTGCATTTTATGTTGCAGGTACAGGTGCTAGTCGCTCTCCCCAATAAAAGTACAGGATAGCCAGCTATTGTTACCAAGCTCTATGTTGCTTCGGAGCTCTATGTGTCTAGAGCTTATATTTTTGTATTGTATAGTTAGTCGAGGTGGGGCCTGTCCTGACTCTTATCAGATACTTTTCCTTATCTAGAGGCTTTGTAGACTATGTAAATTAAAGTATGGTCATGTCTTATACTTTAGACACACTGGCCCCAATGGTCTAGCCATATGCATTTCCTTTTAGCTTGTTATTACTTCTTACTTTCTTAAAGGCATGTTGAATGAAAAAATCCCTTATAATATGTATAGAAAGTGCATGGATACAGGTTGGTTCACGCGGGCCTTATCGGCAATGGGTGCCAGTCCGCCTTAATGGGACTTTGGGCGTGACAAAGGGCAACTCTCAACCTAGGCTTTTAGATGCAGGTGAAGTACACAATAATTATGCCTTAGACCAGGGCCTCCAATTGTATCCACCCTCAACTTAGGTTTTTTAACTCAATCAAGGTTCATATTTTCAAGGATAGAGTAGGGCCAATATTAAGGTATTTAATTAAATAAGGTTAAGACAGCAAAGGTGTCAAGAAAGAATGAGTACATGAAAGGCTCAAACATTTGGAACAAGGGATTCACTAGTTCATTTGGTAGGTTATTTAGGCAAAAGTGGACTTTCTTAACAGAACAAAGGCCTAAAATTCCTTCCAAATCAACCAAATTACCAAACCAATCTTAGAATACTGAGGCAAGTTCTGAGTCCATACATGATACATGAATGCATCAAAATAAGCTCATAACACACATGGCATTGCATACGCAATCAAATATAGACTCACATGTCATGCTTTTAGCTTCAGCTTATCTTCACAATATCAGAACAAACACTGCCAGATACTCAAAAATGTATAAATGCATCAACAACCACAACTCAAAAATTTTGAGGGGACCCAATTTTTCATCAAAACTTTAAAACACATCTAAAGACTATGTATATGCCAATAGATAAAACTACTATGAATTTACACATTATTTACACTACCTAAACATGCTGGTTCAAAAAAAAGAAAACATACACAAGGAAAACGAATCATGGCAAGAAAGCCTTGGGATCAAAAATAGGGAAAGTTATGGACTCGAGGTTACTCAAACTTCACCTTAATCCATAACTTCCCACACCCCACCAAAATAGGATACTTTGTCCTTAAAGTAAAGACAAGAATGAAAATCAAACATGATAACATAGAAATATATATATATAAAGACATACACACACACACAAACATACATTAGAAACCCAAAAACTAACATCCACAATATAAGTGAAAATAACATCCAACATAAAAATATATAATCATATTCAAAAACCAACATAATAAAAAGATTATCTAACAATTGAACAAAGTATCCATAATTAAAAATGAAAAACTGGACTCAAAAGAAGTCAAACATCATGGTGCATCAAGCACCAGTCTCTAGCTGATTAGTGGGGTCCTGGGGCACCTTTTCCTCCATCGCAATACCAAAACTACCCTCTCCATGTGGGGTGTATTGCTCTGGATCTCTCAAAATAGCCACCAACAATAGCGACTCCTGAACCACTGCCTCAGGTATGGGCTCCTCTTCCAATCTTGGCCTCTTCTGATTAGGCTCTAGATCATCATCATGCTCAAGGGGCCTCTTTCTATGAATGTCCGAATGGTTGGCTATCCACTCGAATGCCTTATTGCCCGTTGGTGCCACTTTCGGGACTGAAACAAGAATTGCCAACATCTGCAATAAGTCAACCTTCAACATTGCCAACCTCTGTGTTATTGCACTAGTGTCAAAAGGCTGAGCTCCCTCAAGTCTTCACTCGACTCGTGCCTCGAAAGCATCTACTTGGGCATCTATCGCTCTAACTCTCTCATTGACCAAATCATGGGTGAATGCCTTTATCCCCTCCTCTAAGTCCAATATGGTATGGTGAACCTAAGGTTTGATCCATGTAGATAAAGACTGAAGTCTGTACTTTACCGTAGCTACCCTGCATAATAATGCCTGAAAAGCAACAACCGAAGTAAGAGAATCAACCTATAAAGTAGTTGTTGCTGGTGCTGGAGTACTAAGAGAATAGTGTGGACTTGATCTCCACTGCTGGCGTGGGCTCTATAGCAGCTGAAGTAGTGCCCGTAGTAGCTGGAGGTGCACTCTGAGTCGGAGGCTCTACTAGGAGTGGCTTTGAAATAGGCTGAGCTGCTCGAGGTAAGGCAACTTTATTAATGTTAGCCTTTATCAGGCTGGGATCCATGGTTTATATAGCCTCTATGTGCTAGTCCCAGTAAGGGTCAATAGGAACACCCACTGTACTGCACAAATAATAAATCAAAATAAGAAATGGCAGTGAGGTGTTCATCAGGATGGTGGCCTCATGGATCTGCTTTGAGATGATCTGGGCCCAGTCTATCTCATAACCAGCTAAGATGTTGGCTAATAACATAACCCACTCTATGGTGATAACATTAGCTATGAAAGTGGGCTGGATACACTAACGGATATTAGACCACCAAAACTTGGCTTGAAAAGAGAGGTGAGCCTTCACTATAGGATTAGCGTGGTTGTAACCCACGTTGACTCAAAGCCCTCCTCAAAAATCTGACTAGTAATCTATAGTAGCAGCTCTGTCGGGGCCCCAATGTCCTTCCCAGTCACTGCTCTCCTCATCTTGTCAATGCATCCATCATATTTTACTGTAGACTGATCACTCTATAAGCAGGCCCAAACTGGATCCGTTGGATAGTCTCCTATGAAATAGGAACTCTCTTACTCTAGACTAGCACCACCCGTAACCTCAGCTACTCTATTGGTTTTTTGTTATCAGGTAACCCACGACAGAGTGTAGCAACATATGCCGTATAAAACTCACAGACTGCGTAAGGGTCTTACTTGTCCAGCTACTGCATAGTCTATTATCGTCCGTGTTTGTCTAACTTATCATCCAATCTTGGAACTTTATCCAACCCTGAGTCATTTAGTTTGGACTCTTCATGAAATTACCGGACTAATTTGCCCTGTCCCTTGGGCTCTAATCCCTAGTCATATATCTCCTTCATACCTGGGACACACCATCTGCGATCAGCTAGGGGATGTGATTGGACCTCCTCTTACTGAGCTTGTGACCTCTCTTCAGAATTTGTCTCAGTGTGTGTAGTGGTGAGCTCTCCCAGACCTATCACTATTACCCTCCTCCTCAGACTCGGAGAGACTTTCAACTTCTACCAGGGCCATAGCAGTGCAGCCACGAGTTTGAGACACATTAGCCTCAGGGTCTATCCTGACTCTGTGGACTTCCACAGATCCCTCCGAACGCTCAGCCGCAGAGGATTCATCAATCAGCCTCCATTGGAAAGTTTGAATTGCACGTTTATACTTTGGAGGCATTTTATCTGCAAACCAACCACATATCAACATATAAGTTTCAAGATATTTGATCCAATAAATCACATAATAAAGAACAAGAAACATAAAAACTTAAGCATAGAAACAAATCAAAATAAAGGAAAGATCTCTGATACAATTGCAGGTGTGCCGATACAAGTATAGTTATGATTCATAGGATGTCCCATGAGTCCTACACTGGCCTCCTAGTAACAAGATTACTTAAAAAAATGCAATATAACCTCAGATACGAGGGGCAGTTATGACTCGTAGGGGAGCCTACGAGTCATAGACGAGCCTAGTACCTAATTTTAGAGACATTTTTAAGAACTTAGTAAGGATTATGAGACCCCCATGATGAGTTACAATTGGTATTATGAGTCATATGTGAGTCTCATATGAGAAACATGAAGAAACCACAGGTGACTAATGCTTGCTATGAGGGACCACTACGACTCGTAGAAGAACATACAAGTTGTAGGAGTGCCTCGTTGCTAAAAAAAGAAGGCACCAGTGGTACCTATCATTTTCCCATGACAAGAACAAGCAACATGATCACAATTTTCAACTAGGCACTTATAAGAGTAATACACTTGATTCAACACATAAATGATCTATTGATGAAACTGGAGAGTTAGAACAAACATCATTCCTCAGAATTTCAGGCAATTCCAAATTACACCAAACAAGACCAAGAGTACTTTCAAACCCCAAACCACCACTTTTAATTAATAACCATGCTATAGAAAAGCAAGAACAATTCAAAAACTTTCAATCAAGTCCAACAAGCAATGGCATACAAAACACACCCACACCTGCTAATTCCAATTTCAAAGACACTTCAAACAATAGTTGGGCAACAACAAAGCACTACCTTCTTTGAACCCATAGTTCTCATATTTGCAACTACCCACTCAAGAATTCCAAAAAAGGTTTGTATCAAAATAAAAACTTTTCAAAGCACGCAAAAGCCCTACGTCTCATGTCTAGATCGAAATCATATATGATCACAATTATGCATGGTTAAGCTAACCATACAGTCATTTAAGGAATAAACTTGCCACAATAGAGTGCTAAATATAACCAAGACACTTACCGATTGACCAGAGAACTTAACCAAAGCAAAGAGAATCACAAACCATGCCAAACCTTAGGAAATGGTGACCTCGCCAGAATCCTTTGTCAGAAAATGATGTGGGTAGCAAGGATTTTGGTCAGAAAAGAGAATTACAGAGTGGGTTTGGGGAAAAGTAGTTGATCTAAGGGTTTAGAAATAAAATTAGGAGTGAAATGTTATTTTGACCTCTTTTATATAAAAATTGGGTCATTAACTAAAAAACTATTGATAGAGGCTACAAGACCCAGATTACGAGTCATCCTAAGATGTCCTACAACTCATAAGTTCCAGTCTCATAACAGACTCAACACTTGAAAAAATTTAGGAATTATACCTGGCACTACTACCCCACTTATGACTCGTAGGGAAAATTATGAATGGTAAGGTTGGCTTGTAGTATATGTGCCAACTCCTGATACTTACTATTTCCCGCTATGAGGCATGACCACAAGTAAAAGTGAAGACTACAACTCTTAGGCCTGGTCGTAGAAGCTTCTCCAAGTGACATTTTTGCATATCTTCAGCTCTTCAATTTTCATTTGCAAACCAAATCTCAAAACACAACAATTTCCAAAATATTACAACTGCATCAATGTGTTTCTACTAAAAATAAACTTACACCTTCTACCTAAGAATCTCAATAGCCAAAAACACTTAAAACAAACCAACAATTATCAAAAATTCTTGGGTTGCCTCCCAAGAAGTGCCTTGTTTAACATTGTGGTTTGACTCAGTCATCCTTTTTCATCAACAATCATCAAGGGCCAAAACCTTACTCTTCATTTCATCCGGATGTTTCATGTATTGGCGAATATCAAACATGACCTCTGTATTATTTACCCTAAACCAAAATTGACCCAAATCCATATCTACTAGGGCTCTCCTAGTGGCCAGAAATGGTCTTCTCAAAATGATGGGCATCTCAAAAACAACCTCACAATCAAGGATCACGAAGTCTACCAAAAAAAATGAATTTATCAACTTTAACAAGCACATCAAGGAGAATGTCCTTCAGCTTTGTAATGGTTCGATCAGCCATAAGCAACCTCATTCTTATCAGGGTGGGAATGCCAAGACTAAACATTTTGAACAGTGCAAGAGGCATTAGATTAATACTCGCTCCTAAATCACACAATGGTCTTACGAAATCAACATCACCAATGGTGTAAAGAATGGTAAATGCATCGGGGTTCTCTCATTTTTGAATAAGGCATTTGCTCATAATCGCACTACATTATTGGAGTTCTTGCGAAAACTCTTGACTCAAAGTGAATTTCTTAGTCACCAAATCCTTCATATATTTGGCGTACCCAGGCATCTTCTCCAAAGCTTCTAGAAGGGGAATGTTAATGGATAGTCGCTTCAATATCAAGAGGAAGTGTTTGAATTTACCCTCTTCTTCAATTTTCTTAAGCCTCTGAGGGAAAGGAGGAGGAGGCTTTGGGATTGATTTCACTTTTTTGTGCTCCCTTAACTCTTCTCTTTGTCTCCCGACAATTGTTGGACCTTCTTCTTCACCTACAACTTCACCACCAAGATTCTTCTCCTCAACTTCATCCACAATCACCAGCATAGGTGGATCTATTATGCTTTTGTCACTCTGAGTCATGATAGCTATGCAATGCCATTCATTCATTGGGTTTAAACCATATTTCTTGGTAGGGCGACCTTTTGGCGTTGGTTCAATTGTGAAGAAACTTCCCTAAATTGTTGTTCTAGATGCTTAATTACCACCAAATGAGACTCTATTTTTTGATTATTATTTGAAATGTCCGCTTTTATCCCATTCAAGGTCTCATCTTGATGGTAGGCCCTCTTTAACAATTTGTCAAACATCTCTTCAAGCCTCGAAGTGCTTGACATGACATCACGGTTATAGGGTGACACGTAGGGACCATTACTATAGCCCTCTCTTTTCCTCTATTTGGCATCCAGCACTCTCTCCCTTTCATAGTAGCCACCTCTATTGTCTCTATAAGCACCACCAAGATTGAAGTCCGACCTTGGTTCCTAGAACCTTGCCTCCAATAGTTTGAGTTGGACCGTTGGGGGTTATTCCAGAAAACCACCAATTGGTTACTCACGAAACAAGCATCTTTAGTAAAGAAATGATCTTCATACATAGGAGCCTTAGGAGGTTGGTGAGTGACTGCTTGAACACTTGCTTAGTTTTGTTTCAAGACCATGTCCATACTTGTGTGATATTGAGCAAGTTGCTCCATGATTTCTTCATTGACCTTTGCTTGATCATTGTTGGTGTTGATCGTACAAGATGTCTTCATCGAACCTCATTCTCATTAACCCCAACCTCTATTGGTTTTAACCACTAGCTCTATTCTCGCGGCTATCAATCCAAAAGGTTGGTCAAGAAATATGCCTCCTATTATCATATCGGCACAACTTGACTATTCTTATAAAGTGCCTAATAGAAGATTTCAACCAAGACACCATCAACAATCTTGTGATTGGGGACTATCCTCAAGCATTTTGTGAATCTTTCGCATGTGGTACTAATAGAGTCGCCTGGTAATTTTTCAAAATTTTTTATTTGATCTTGGGAAATATCTCTCTAAGAATACTCTATGAAGCTCTATGCAACTTGTTATTGTACCCCAAGGAAGCTCAATCAACCACACAGCTGCATTACCAGTTAGTGAGAATGGAAACACCTGTAAACTGATGGCATCAAAAGATAGATTTTGTGGCCCCATGACACTTTTGCACATAAAGATGACATTTTGGAGATGACGATAGGGATCTTTTGAAGGTAGCTGGTGAACAACCTGCAGTTTTGGAGCATTTGAAGCAACCCACTTACACCAAAAACTTAGTATCTACCGATAAAGGAGGCAACACTATAGCGCCACTAACGTCCATGGCCATAAGGTTTAAACGATATTGTTTCCAACCATAAGCATTCTCATTGAAGTCCCTAAGTTGTGGCCTATCATCCCTCAAAGGTGGATTCTTTTCTCTCCCCGTATATTCATTAATATTTATTTCTTCCTCAACTGCGACATCCTCATTCGCTTGAGCAATTCTTCTGACAAGCTGATGGATCTCCAAATTTATTGAAACTAAGGGACTGCCTTGGCTCCTCTTATTTGTCATACAACCTAATATTCCCTGCAAATAAAATCACACAACAAAAATAAAAATGAAAGTAAAATACACGAGACTCTAGAAATCAACACTAAAATTAACTAATAGTGAAATCAAATCAAGAACCTAGCTGTATTCCCCTGCAATGGTGCCATATTTTTTTGATGATGTTCACACTCTGATAAGAAAGCGATCACTGTCAGCAATTAACCTAACCAAAGGTTAGGGTCGAATCCACAGGGAATACAAGGACTAACTACAAGACTTCACTACTAATCATTTCAAGCATCAATAACTAAAATCTCTAAATGGGGGGATATTTTTTGATTCAAAAACAAAAGTAAAATTATGACTATACTACTGCACGAGAAAATAGTCAATTTCAGGGACAACTTAAGAATTGCGTTCCTCATGGTTCATTGACTCAATTACCCTAAATAACATAACTACAATTGGGAATTCGCATGTAGGATGGTAACTTAGATTCTTCTAGCCCTTTTGTGAAGGTGAAGGTCCAATTTTACCATGGCGTGTGGTCAACAACCATGGTGTACCAACTAACCATTACCCATTATCCCAGTCAACCTCCCCTTGGTCAGGTTTGGTTGATTAGATGAGAAGACATCAATCGAATTTTGTCATCTACTTCTCTTTTCCTATTTGTCACTACCTTGGTCAGAATCATGATTGTAAGAGGGGTTTGGTATTGGCCTTCACCAAACAACAATTAAAATGAAGGGAAATAAACAATTCATGTAAAGTCCCAATCATAGAAATGCAATAAAACTCGGTCATCTCAAGTCAACTACCCATGGTTCCCACAGCCCCAAGTTGTGGGTGCTTAGCTACTTATGACTAAGGCAAAACCAATAAACATGCAAATGTAAGACATAGTTGAGAGTTTTACCAAAAATAATGAAGAGTGTAACACTATAAGTTGTAAACTCAAAAGCTTGATTGATCAACAATGAGTACAAAGCAAGATTTGCCATCTCCAAAATGGGTCTTCTAAGAGAAAATAATAAACTAATCTAAAACCCTAAAATATTCTTAAGAGAATATTCAGAGGCAAGTTCTCTCTTCTTAAATTAGGAATCTCCAAAATAAAACCCTAACTATATGTATTTATAGTGTTTACAGATAAAGCCTAAAAATAACACAGAAAAGACAACTAACAACTGGTACGCCTTGTAGGTACAACTTGTAGGGTGACCTATGAATCATAATCGAGGTCTCGTATTAGGTTCTCGATATCTTGGACTAAACTGGTATGACCTATAGGTATGAGTCATTGCTTGGGCTACGACTCGTATGTTCATCTCATAGTCTTGGCCTTTAGTATTTGGTCAAACACTATGGCTCTCTGATTCTTGCTACGAGTCCACCTATACGAGTCGTAATGAGACTTACTACTTATAGGATGGCCTTGTAGGGGTGACATCGACTTAGAAGATTTTTGAATTTTGGTCTCTGTTTCTTTCTATGACATACCCTACAACTCGTAGCTTGGGCTATGACTCGTAGGTATGCCCATATGTCCTATGCTTCAGCAAAATTTGCAATTTCTTCAAAATCATGCCAAACTAACTTTTCTGGAAGAACAACACAAAAACACATAAAAACCATAAAAAGTCCTTTAGTAACTCACAAAATCCCTTGCTTTAGGTATCAAATATGTTCTATTTTGACAGCATATCAGTCGTCCTATAGAAGCTAAGGTAAGGCTTTTTCCTCTAACGAATCTTCTTTGCTATTCTAGATAATGCCTATTCCAAGAGGACGACTAAGGAGAGCTCGTTCACTTGAGGAGCAACTGGCCCCTCTCGCTCCTCAAGCTCCTCAATATGGGGGAGTGGCTCATAAAGAGTTCCGAGGTACTATTACCACATTGGCCCATGCTATGACTAATTAAATCAACTAAGGGGCCAAAAACCCTCATGCTTCTACTTAGACCTTGAGGGTGAGGGATTTTACTAGAAAGAACTCACCAGAGTTCCATGGGTCTAAAGTGGATGAGGATTCTCATGAATTTATTGATTAAGTGTATAAAGTGTT
>JAOTQJ010202040.1:0-19862 GCA_025642045.1 Solanum sejunctum | reverse complement strand
TTATTCTTAAGGACCAAACTTAGAAGAAATGTTGCATTCGGTCCCAAACTTTATTAAATTGAACCAATTAAGGACGTCCGGGGTTTAACTTACGTTGCAGGTCCTAACAGTTCGATACCACGTAGCGCTGCATCTTGAAAGAGAGATGAAAGTGCGAATTGGCTAGCCCAAGCAGAGACAGCACCTGAGTATGTGCACCCATGAGAAGGGGTCATCACAAAAAAGGCACCTTTTTAACGTATTTCTAAGCCCCTTAGCACATAGACTAAAATTAGAGTTCTTGAGGAGAAGAAGCAAAGAAGCGAGGGTTCATGAGCCAAGGTTGAATCTTTTGTCAATTTCAGGTATTTAAGGCTACCTAAAGCATTAGACTATGTTCATCCATGCATCCCTCCATCAACTTGAGTCGAGATTTTGAGTTTAATTACATATGTTAACAACTATGATTTTTGAGTTTTAAGTTCTTCTACATGATTAAGTTTCTTGAATGTATTTGAGTTAAATTATGAGTTGAACCATTGTTACCTTGAATTATGAATGTATTTTACATGTTTGATAGTCTAACCCTAACTTAGTAATTCTTTTCTTATTGATTAAATTGTAATTATGAAACCAATCCACTAAACTGATTATTGTGAACCTGGAAGGTATGTTTTCTTCCTTCATATATGCATGTAATAAGTATCTACCATGTCTTAAGTGTTGAGCATGGATATTATGATTTCACTTGATTGTAATTCGTGAGAGTCTTGTATGATGTGCACTAGAGTATTGAATTGATTATCTGAGTTTGCCTTAATTGTTGTTGAGTTGATTGAGATGAGTTTGAGTTGATGAGAATACTATAGTCTTGGAAGGAGTATTGAGCAACAAGTTGGGTGAGGAGTGTCACCCCAAAATTATGTTACGAGCGTAGGATGGTCGCGCAGGATAATTCTAGTGGCCCATGTTCCTATTTGAGGAGCACTCTCTTACGATCCGAAAGAGAGAGGTAGAGGTTGACGCCCTATTTCTTGGCATGTTTAGGGCAGGCGTGGCAATGATGTCTTTTTGTTGTACATCACCAACAATCTCATGGTAGTAGAGAGTTATGTCGGTTAGAGAAACTTTCAAGCAAACATTTGAGTTGAGCATATCATGAGTCCCTTTTTTAAACTAAGTTACACTAAATACTAATTTTATTTCAAAGGCATGGTTTTCAAACTTTAAACTTGCATCATATTTATGAGATAAGGAGTTGAGCCATGAGTTGAGTAGGATGATTAAGTTTGAGCCTTATCTATTTCCTGAGTTATTTTACATACTGTACATTTCACGTATTAATGCTACTCAATGTTGCATTATTTCATGATACTGGTACGAAAGATAGAAGACTTCAGCAGCTACACCATTGTGGTTGAGAGATTCCGAGTCCCCGAGTTTGGTGAGCCCTCCTTTCTATCTAGAGGAGCCTGTCATTATTTATTCTAGTCTTCTTTATTTGTTGAAGTTGGGCAATCATGGCTTGTCATGGTACCTTCTAAATGTTTAGAGTAGAGTCTTCATACTAAAGTGGAGGATTTCTTTGAGTATTTCATGTTCAGATTTTGATGAATTATTTTGAGAAACTATTTATGATATTTTGTCTTTCCTTTAATACTTTTACTTGAGTATTCTTCTGTTGTTGAGTAAGATGTGACGATGAGGCCAAACGATTCGCTTGGGAACTAGCAATAGTGTTTGAGTACCAACCACGTCTGGGGTACCCTCTTGAGGCATGACAAACTTGGTATTAGGACATAAAGTTCAAATATTCTAGGGTGTCTATAAAGTCATGTCTAGTAGAGTCTTGTTTATAGGTGTCTTGTGCACCACACTTCATACGCATGAGACTATAGGACATTAGGAATTGTTACCCTTCTTATGTATTCTGAGTTCATTAGATAGCGTTTAACTCTATGAAATCTCCTTTCTAATTCATGTGTTAAGCATTTGCAGATTATGCCTCTAAGACATACTGCTGCCCAAAGAGATGCCTCAGCTCCAACCGCTGAGAATCCCCCACCAGAGGTCCCCATTCAGATAAAGATGAGAAGGTGGGGTCGACCTGCCTAAGCTACTGAGGCTCCACAGGCACCTTTGACACAGCCACAACCAGCATCCACCTTAGAGGCAGAATTCAGAGAAACCATTACTATGCTCACTCAGCTAGTAGCCTCCCAGAATAACAACCGAGGTCTCCAGGCTCCTAGTTCTAGTTCTTAAGAGCCCACTGCCGCAACTTGACTCAGAGACTTTTTGAGCATAAACCCACCAGTGTATACGGGGTCAAGAGTTGAGGGAGGCAAAGATTGAATAGTTTGTAAACTTGAAGTAAGAGGGGATCAACATCAAGGAGTACAACTCAAGTTTATTAAGTTATTCGGTATGCTCTAGAGATAGTCTAGGATATGAGGGCAAGGATGAGAAAGTTTGTGTTTGGGTTGGGTAAACATGCAAAGAGGGAGTGCAAGGCAGCATTACTAATTTTGGGCATCTATATTTCTAGACTCATTTTTTATGCACAACAAACTGAGGAGGATAAGAAGAAAGATAAAGAAGAGCACTTGAGCAAGAAAGCTAAGTCAATTGAGCACGAGTCTAACTAGCTCAAGTAAGATAAGGGAGACAGGTCTTACTTTACGAAGAAGCATTTGGGGTATGCACCATAATCGGCCAGTGCACAAACTCTAAATATCAGGTATGATCACAAATCATAAGGGCAGTCGAACCTTAGCACACAAGGCTCACAGGCCAGTGTGACCTTAGGCTCTAAGGGGAAGCCACCTTGTGGGAAGTATGACATAATGCATTTAGGGCAGTGTAAAGAGGGAGTAAATGCTTGCTGTAAGTGTGTCCAGCTAGGTCACTTCTTGAGAGACTGTCCACTTTGGGGTAATAGGCAGTCTTCTACTACTATGCTACCACCCAGGGGTTACCAGAATAGTGACATACCTAGGACAAGTAGAGGGATGAACTATCTTTATGCAATGGGGAATAGACAAGACTAAGAGGTTGCACTAGATGTCATGACGGGTATGCTTCGATTTTTTATCTTTGATTGTTATGCTTTGCTTGATCCAGGGGCAATAGTATTCTTTGTGACACCATATGTGGCTAGAAATTTGAGATTTCTCCTGAGTGTTTACTTGAGCCTTTCCCTGTTTCCAAATCTGGTAAATCCATCATTGCTAAGAGAGTTTAAAGAGATTATGTATAGTCTATCTACCATAGGGATACTCTTATTGATTTGGTTGAGTTAGATATAATTGAATTTGATATAATTCTTGGTATGGACTGGCTCCACACCTACTATGCCACTATTGACTATAGAAACTGAAGGGTCAAGTTTCAATTTCCAAATGAGCCTATTATAGAATGGATGGGAGATTCTGTTGCACCTAAGGGTAAATTTATTTCCTACCTTAGAGCTAAAAAGTTAATCTCTAAAGGGTGCATCTACCACCTCATGCAAGTCAAATCTTATGATGTTGGGCCTCCTACTGTTAACTTAGTCCCAATTGTGAGTGAGTTCCCAGAAGTGTTTCCCGTGGACCTACCTAGAGTCCTTACTAACAAGGAAATTGACTTTGGAATTGATGTTCTTCCTGATACCTAGTCTATCTCTATTCCACCTTATAGGATGGGCCCCGCTAAGTTGAAAGAGTTGAAGAAGTAGTTGAAAGGCTTGTTAAAGAAGGGATTTATTAGACTAAGTATCTCTCCTTGGCGTGCTCCTGTTCTATTCGTGCGAAAGAATGATGGGTCACTCAAAATGAGCATAAATTACAGGAAACCAAACAAGGTCATGATTAAGAATAAATATCCCCTCCTAAGGATAGATGATTTGTTTGACCAACTTCAGGGCACCTCTTATTTCTCAAAGATAGACATCAGATCTAGCTACTATCAATTGAAGGTGAGGGAATGTGATATTTCACAGACAGTCTTTAGGAATAGATATGACCACTTTGAGTTCTTGGTCATTCCTTTGGGTTGACTAATACACCTGCAACCTTCATGGACTTAATGAACAGAGTATGCAAAAGTATCTCGACATGTTCATGATTGTATTTATTGATAACATACTGGTATATTCTAAGGATGAAGATGAGCATGCCAACCATCTTACAGTGGTTCTTAAAACTCTTAAGGACCATGAGTTGTATACGACGTTCTCAAAATATGAGTTCTGGCTCAAGATAGTGGCCTTCTTAGGTCATGATGTCTTGAGTGATGGTATTCAAGTAGATGCCCAAAAGATTGAAGCATTTAGGAACTGGCCCAGGCTGACCTCTCCAACTGACATAAGGAGTTTCTTGGGGTTGGCTGGCTACTACCGCAGGTTTGTTGATAGGTTTTCTTCTATCCACACCATTAACCAAATTGACTCAGAAAAAGATCAAGTTTCAGTAATCTAATGAATGTGAGAAGATTTTTCAAGAGTTAAAGACTAGACTGCCTACAGCCTCGATTCTGACTTTGCTCAATGGAATAAAAAAAGCTTTGTGGTATATTGCAATGAATCTAGAGTTGGACTGAGTTGTGTATTGATACAGAGAGGAAAGGTGATAGCCTATACTTCGAGACATTAAGATTAATGAGAAGAACTATCCGACTAATGATCTTGAGTTGGCAGCGGTGGTGTTTGCACTGACCACAATAGTTTGCAATATGTCTTTAGTCAGAAAGAGCTCAACCTACGGTAGAGGAGATGGCTGGAATTGCTCAAGGATTATTACATAAGCATTCTCTATCACCCAGGTAAAGCTAACATTGTTGCTCACGCTCTTGGCAGATTATCAATGGGTAGCACTGCCCATGTGGAGGAAGGAAAGAAGGAGTAGTGAAGGAAATGCATAGATTGGCCCGATTAGGAGTTCATATTGACATAAATGACAAGGGAGGGGTCAATGTATTGAGTGGGTCTATCTCATCCCTTGTGTTGTAGGTGAAAGAGAAGCAAGATCAAGATCCTATCATATTCCAATTTAAGGAGGTTATCCGCAAACATAAAATGATGGTCTTCTCCAAAGGGGGAGATGAGGTGCTGAGATACAAGAATAGATTATGTGTCCCTAATGTTGATCGTGGTAAGAGAGACGATCATGGCCGAAGCTTATAGTTTTAGGTATTCCATTCATCATGGCTCTACTAAGATGTACTAGACTTGAGTGAAGTTTATTTTGGAGTAGGATGAAGAGTGATATGGCTGAGTTTATTTCTAAATGCATAAACTATCAACAAGTCAAAGTTAAGCATCAATAACCATATGGATTGGCACAAAACTTCAAGATACTTGAGTGGAAGTAGGAGATGATCAATTGACTGGGCCACCAAGATCCTGAAAGCAGTATGAATTGATATAGGTGAACATGGATAAGATGACCAAGTTGGCTCATTTTTCGGCTGCCAAGACAACTAATACTGTGGAGGAGTATGCCAAGTTGTACATCCAAGAGATTGTGAGGTTGAACAGGGTTCTCTTGTCTATTATCTCAGATAGAGGAACTCAATTCGCCTCCCAATTTTGGAGATATTTCCAGAAGGGATTGGGTATAAAAGTAAATTTGAGCACAACCTTTCATGCACTGACAGATGGCCAGGTAGAGTGCATCATCCAGGCATTAGAAAATATGTTGAGAGCATGTGTCCTTGAGTTCAAAGGGGAATTGGGATGACCATCTGCCATTGACTAAATTAACGTATAACAATATTTATCATGCAACCATTCAGCTGGACCCCGATGAGGTCTTGTATTGAAGGAGATGTAGATCACCAATTAGGTGGTTCGAGGTGGGAGAAGCAGAGCTTATAGGACCTGACCTGGTCCACCAGTCCATGGAAAATGTCAAGCTTATTAGGGAAAGATTGAAGATTGTACACAGTCGTCAAAAGTCATACACTGATGTGAGGAGAAGGGATTTACAGTTCGAGGTGGATGATTGGGTGCACTTGAAAGTGTCACCTATGAAGGGTGTCATGAGGTTTGGGAATAAAGAAAAGTTGAGTCCTCGCTATATCGAACCCTATTAGATTGTGAAGATGATTGAAAAAAGGTTGTGTATGACTTAGAGTTTCCCGTTGAGCTAGATGCAATCCATATTGTATTTCAGGTCTCGATGTTAAAAAAGTGCTTGGGAGATCCTACCTTGGTGGTCCTCATAGAGAATATTAGAGTAAAGGATAACTTTTCTTAAGAAGAGATTCCAATACAAATCCTTGACCATCAAGTTCAAAAGCTGAGGAATAAAGAGATAGCTTCTACCGAAGTCCTATACAGGAACCAATTTATTGAGGAAGCTACATGGGAAGCTGAGGAAGCTATGAGAATCAAGACCTACATCTATTCGTGCTAAATGATGAGGTTGCCAAGGTAATGTTCCTACCCTAACATAATTGATGTTTCCATCCTTGAGTGGATATGCATATTCTTGAGTTTGAGTAGACCTTCTAAGGGTTGATGGAGTTGAGAGTTCAAGTCATCGAGTGAGTATTGAGATGAGTCTTGAGCTTACCCTGGCTTTATTTCCACCTCTACTCATCATTCAAGGACAAATTATTCCAAGGGGGTGATAATGTAATACCCAACAAAATTACCAAAATACCACTAGAATGGAATCATGCGCATAATGCATCTTTCCAAGCTTTGATGAAAAATCAGAGACTGGATTTGCGATTAGCATGAAACACTGAGTAGGAAAATGGCCTCGAACCGATTATAGAGCAACTGAGTCCAAAAATAATTTTTTGTAATTAATTCCCAAAATAGTGTTGATGTGTGCCCAAGGCACGATGCTAGGGATGTGCACTTACACTTATATTTTTTAAAAATTTTCGATGGGAGATAAAAAACTCATTTGGAGAAATTCTGGGAAAAAGTATACTACTATGTGCCCAGTCCGCGTCGCTGACTGGGAATTTTTTGGTGAAAATTCATTTTTATTCTTTTATGAGGAGCATTCTAGACTTTTCCTAATCCCTCATAAACATAAACCATGAGTAATTAAGTCATTGTTAATCAAGAAGGAGCCTTTTTAACATATTTGTAAGCCCCCAAACACATAGAGTAGGTCAGAGTTCTTGAGGAGGAGAAGGGAAGAAGCGAGGGTTCTTGAGCTAAGGTTGAATCGTTCGTCAATGCCAAGTATGTAAGGCTACCTAAAGCATTGGACTATGTTCATCCACGCGTCCCCTCTATCAACTTGAGCTGGGATTTTGAGTTTAATTACATAGTTTTAACACCAATGATTCTTGAGTTTTAACTTTTTGTACAAGATTGAGTTTCTTGAATGTATTTGAGTTAATTTATGAGTTGCACCATTGTTACCATGAATTATGAATGTATTTTACCTGTTTGATACTCTAACCCTAACTTAGTAATTCTTTGCTTATTGATTAAATTGTAATTATGAACCCAATCCTCTAAACTGTTTATTGTGAACCTGGAAGGTATGTTTTCTTGCTTCATATATGCATGTAATGAGTATCTACCATATCTTAGGTGTTGAGCATGGATAATATGATTTTACTTGACCGTAATTCGTGAGAGTCTTGTATGATGTACATTAGAGTCTTGAATTGATTATCTAAGTTCCCTTTTTTAGTCATGGAGTTAATTGAGAAAGTTGTTATTGAAATGATTGAGTTGAGTTGAGTTTGAGTTCATGAGAATATTTTAGTATTGGAAGGAGTATTAAGCACTGAGTTAGGTGAGAAAAGTCACCCCAGAACTACGTTGCCAGCGCAGGATGGTTGCACATGATAATTCTGGTGGACTATGTTCCCTTTTGAGGAACACTCTCTTAGGATCCGAGAGAAATAGGTAGAGGTTGATGCCCTGCCTTGGCAAGTTTAGGGCGGGTGTATCAATGATGTCTTTTCGTTGTACATCATCAACAATCTCATGGTTGTGGAGATTTATGTAGGTTAGGAAAACTTCCAAGAAAACATTTGAGTTAAGCATATCATGAGTTCCTTTTTCAAACTAAGTTACACTAAATACTAAATTTATTTCAAAGACATGATTTTCAAACTTTAAACTTGCATCATGTTATTTGAGTTGAGCTATGAGATGAGGAGTTGATCCGTGAGTCAAGTCGGATGATTGAGTTTGAGCCTTATCTATTTCCTGAGCTATTTTATATACCATACATTCCACATACTGATGCCACTCAGCGCTGCATCATTTGATGATGTAGGTACAGAAGATAGAGGATTTCAGCAGACGCACCATTGAGGTTCAGAGATTCGGAGTCCCAGAGATTTAGTGAACCCTCTTTGCTATCCGGAGGAGCCTGTCATTATTTATTTCAGTCTTCTTTATTTGTTTGAGTTGGCTAGCCATGGCTTATCATAGTACCTTCTAGATATTTAGAGTAGAGACTTTGTAGACTTAAATTGGAATATTTTTTTGCGTATTTCATGTTCGAATTTTAAATGACAAATTATTTACGATATTCGGTCTTTCCTTTAATATTTTTACCTGAGTATTCTTCTGCTATTGAGTAAGATGTGACGATGAGGCCAAGAGGTTCGCTCGGGGATTAGCAGTAGTCTTTGAGTGTCGACCACGTCTGGGGTACCTTACTGGGGCGTGACAGTTTGTATGTATTGGAGATATATTAGCTTGTATGTTTCCCTACTTGATTCTATGTATTTATTTTTTAAAAAACAATAATAAAAAATATTGATAAATTTAATATTTATAATAATTAAATTATTTTTGTAAATTTATAAGTTACGATACAATACCTACAGTCAAATAAAACAACAAATTAACATTAAATAGTAGCAACTCATACAGTCTATCCAAATATTATATAGTACTGTACTGTACAATACCATACCATATCATACAGTACCATATATTATACATTATGAAACCATGGTAAATCACCATCCAAACAAGCTATTAGTGTATTTGCATTGCACATGTATAACACATTAATTACTAAAAAACTTTACGCTCACAACATTGATCACACAACTCTATACATTATGTAAATATTATTAAGAATTCTATTTGAGTTACAAAATAAATAACAAGAAGTTTTTTAAGTTTCTAAAAGTTAATTAATGTTGATTTGATTCTCTCCTAATTAAGGGATAATATTACTTTTTTAAAAAATAATTATTGATGAATTTGCACACGTAGTTGTTGTTTTGTGCTACTATACCACTAACTCTTTTTTAGTAAATTGAAAAATAAATAAACAAACAAAGAAGAAGAAGGAATGCAAATCATTTTTTTAACAAAAGTAGTTTAAGCAAAACAATGCAGGGCTCAAAATTCACTTTAAAATGATTAGTAGTATTTAGATTTGTGTTAGGATATACCACAACAATGAAAGGGAAAAAAAGATTTTTACTGTTGAAATATATGTATATCCATGCACATAATTACGTACTAGTTATACAATGTTGAAAACATTGTGTATTCATACTTATTTAGTAGTTGTGCAATGTTGAAAATAATTATATATCTTACCAAATTTGTGCCTATAAATAGGCATTAGTTTTCATATTAAGAATATCATCAAAAAATATCAAGAAGAAATATTATTACTCTCTTTTTGTTCTTTTATATAATTTAGGATTTTGTCTTAGTTTTATAATTCATTATCAGCACGAGACTCTACCATCTTAGAGAGTGAAGGTTAAGTTTCAAGACTAAGGTATTATTTATTTTCATTCCTTTTAATATGACTAATTTTATGAAACTTGAGTTTGTTGCCCTTCATAATTTGGGCAAGAACTACCCTTCATAGGTGTTGGATGCTATGGGTCTTGAACACACCATTAAGAATGAAAATAAAGTATCAAAATAAAATTGTGTGCAAGCTATGATATTCTTGCATCATCATCTTGATGAAATTTGAAAATATGAATATCTCATAGTTAAAGATCCACTTCGATTGCGGAAAAGAAAAAAAATTACAATCACTTGAAAATGATCATACATCCAAAGGCATGATATGATTGGAAGACTATAGGTCTATTCATAAAATTTGTTCTATTAAAATGTTTCACTCCTTGAAGTGAATGTGGTACCAGTGTCTAATGTCTGAAAGAAGACAAGTGATTGAATGATGCATATGAACTTGAAATGAGGTACTAAGCTAACATAAATTGATATGCTAAGATGATTGTGTTTCATTCTTAAAGAATGAGATTTTTTTATAATACAACAAAATAGATCTATGTGGTGAAGTGAATGTGATAGTATAGAATTAAACTTCTCAATATGAATGTGCACTTTATTGTGATTGGATCACAACTTATCTCCAAAAGAGAGATAGACTAATTGAGAAAGAATGGATATGAAAATTACTCCCATAGTGATAAATTTGAAATCAGCTCATGTAATAGTAAATCTAAGATTTACTAAAGCAAAAGATACATGTTATGGTAAACATGGAGTTTACTTATTAGACATATATTGAAAAAAAGAAAAGATTCATCAAGATTATTTGTTCTTATGATTAGTTAATGGGATCAACTGATGTGCTGTCAAAATATAACATTTTTGATACTTAAAACTTAAGATTTTGTGTGTTCTCAATACGATATTTGTGGATTTTATGTGTTTTTTTTTGTTTAGATTTATAGGATTACAGGTTGGCCATGATTTGGGGTAAAATTACAAAAGATTGCTAGTTTTTGATGATTTACGAGACCCTCTACAGATTGTAGACATTCTACGAGTCGTAAAGGAAGTTTTATAATAACTTTTAGTGAAGGATGATTTTGAAGATCAACTTTATGAGATATCTATATGAGTCATAGAGCATTCTACGAATTGTATAGATAAGTTTCGTGAGGATTTTCAATAAGGGATAATGTGATGAAGTTGAAGTCTACGAGCAAGCAATATGAGTCTAAATCAATTACTCAAAAAGTGGTGTCATAGAAGAAAAGTCCAAGATCCCAGGATCTAATTACGAGACTCTAACTACAAGCGGTAAATCACATTACGAGTCGTAGATAGCTTTGGTGGAGTTTGCCAACCAATTTTCCTAATTTATTTAGGACTTAATTATAATTACTATAGATAGTACGTTTAGGTTAATTTTAAAGAGGATGTCATTATTCAGAGTTTTTAGGGTTTGTACTAGGAGAACTCAATAATTGAGAGAGTATTATGAGAAAACACTTATGGGTAAATTTAATCTTAAAGCTTGTAATTCTCATTCTTGTTAGATTTTCTTGATTTCAATACAGTTATGTAAGTGTTAATTATATTTTCTCAATTCCTAATTTCTTCTTCTACACATAGCTTGAGTAGCTAAATTCACAACTAGAGTTGTGGGAACCATTAAGAACTAACAAGGTAATCCCCGGTAATTTATAATTCTTGGAATGGATATATGTATGTATTAATCAATTCTTCTCATTTTGCATGTTTTCTAGTGGTGGCCAACATTATATATCACCTAGTGTTACTGAATGGACTAAGATAGTAATGAATAGGAAAAGAGATTGATTAACAGGATTTGATTTATGTGTTCTCATCTACTCAACTGGACTGGGCCAAGAAGAGGTTGTACTGGGACTTATAGGTAATGGTTAGTATTGCACACTATAGAGATGGCCAAGTCACATAGTCAAATTTGCCTCTGACCTTTGACCAAAGGGCTTGGTAAACTTAAATTACCATCCTATATGCTATACTCTAGATAAGAATTAAGTTATCTGGTGATACTGAGTTGGAAAATCATGGGGAAGATAATACCCTAGTTGCTCTCTATTATTGATTTTCTCTTTTGGGAAATTGAGAAAGAATTAAGCTGTGGGAAATTGAGTCAATTAACTATTCAAATTGCTTATTAGTGAATTCTCATGAGTCTATGTTTTCCCTGTGGGTTCGATCCTAACCTTGGTTAGGATTTATATCTTGACAACAATCGTTTCATTATCTAAAAAGAAGGTATAAGTTGGGAGACATCAATGATTTTGGCGTCGTTGCCATGGAATACGAATAAACTTAGGTTGATTCATTAAGTAATTTGAGTGTTCATCCTTTGTTCCCCTGTATTTTACTTTTGTTTTTATTTTTATTTCTCTGCAGGGTGTACGAGTAACATATGCCCACTACAAGGAGTTAAGGCAAATTCTTAACTCCATTTGACCCAGAGATCCAATGAATTGTAAGAAGAGTGGCCCAAGAAAATGTCAATAACACGACTAATGCAGCTTTGAACTGTAATAACAATGATGATGATAGGGATGAAAACCTACCTCCTTTGTAGGACATTCCACAGCCTCAGGATTTCAGTGCCAACGATTATCATACAGGTTGAATCCCATGGCTATGGATGTGACCGGAGCTAATATATTGCCACTACTACTGGCATACACAAAGTTCACAATCTCTAATAGATTACATCAGATGCTGTAAAACCGTGGGCTATTTGTCGGCTTATTATCAGAGGATGACACAACCACTTGCACAATGTGGCATTTGTTTGCAACAGTGTAATAGGAACACAGAATCTGTCTATGGATATTATGGAACTTCATGTCTTCCCATTGTCTCTTATGAGCAATGCTGTATTATGGCTATCTAAGCTTTTATAGGGATTGATCATCAAGTGGATAGAATTGTAGAGGGCTTTCTTAGCAAGGTACTTCATCAAACCAAACAAGCTCAAAGTGGAGGACCAGATCAATCACTTCAAGCAATTCCATGGTTATTTAATCCTTGATACATAGGACTGATTAAATAGATGCTTGAGAAATGCATTGTACCATGAGATTTTGGGGAATGTCCTGGTAGAGAATTTCTACCGAGCTCTAGATACTAATAGTCAAGCATGTGTTGACGCCCTCTTGGGGGGTCTGTTTATAGAGCAAGCATTCATAGAAATTTTTTAGCACATGAACTTGGTAATTAAATTAAATCGTGTGAAATCCCAGAAATAGACATCAAACAGATCATGGAAGCACTGTTAATATGAGTTCCGACCAAGCAAAGATAAATGTGGATATCCTTAGTATGCTTGCTCAAAACAAAGCTAACCTGGAGATATTAATAAAGCAGACATAAGAGCTAACAAAGCCAGGGAACATTCAATAAACCCATCATGATATGGGAGATAAGATCTCGAGAATTGAGGAGATGTTTAACCAATTATTAAAGAGGGCAGAGGCAAAAGATGAGACGTTAAAGGAGATCAAGTTTGACATTGTCAAGATAAACTTTATAGTTGACCAACACTTTGTGGAAATTCAATAGTTTAGTAGTCAATTTGTTCTTATGTCAACGCAACTAGATCAGAGTCAAAGAGGCATGATGACAAGTGTCATAGCTTTAGAGCGACAAAATACTAATAGGAACCAGATTGAGACAAAGTTTGGAGATGAGTGGGCATAAAAATCTTGAGGAAGTCTGAGTACTCAAGCTAGCTAAATCGTATCGCCAAAATAATTCAGATGCTACTTAGGATAAAAACCAAGGTTTTTGATATAATAGCATAGTTGTATATTTATTTTTAGTTTTTGGATTCATAGGTAGTTGTTTTGTTTTGCTTTGGTTGTAATTTTGGACAATGGGTTGGTTGTTGTCATGACTCGGACCTAGGGCCTAGATGTGAAACGGTGAATGGAAAACCTGAAGGGACCCCCAAACAAGCCTCTTAGCATATCATGCACATATCCTTGGTCGCGAAAGCAATTAAAATATAACAAGAGAGTTAAAATAGGAATAAAAGGACTAATCGAATCATTTGATATCATAAAATATAAGGAGTTAAGCTTATAGAATAGATACATCGTAACATTCCAACAACACCTCTAAGCTTGGAATAGAGCGGGGGCCAAGACACTTTCTGGGCTCACCCTCATAATTGTCAAATATCAACATAAAGAAGTTTTAGAAATAACAAGAGAAAGTATATAGTGTCCTCAAACTTGAGGACTCACCAAGCTTATCTTCAAGATGTCAAATTAGCCACGTGGAGGAGGATAGTTAAATAGAGCTCCAGTCCCTACATGGTAACATCATGGAGGCATAGAGTGTGCATTAGTACGTTTGAATGTACTAAGTATATAGGATACAATTCAACAAAGGATAGGCAATATGATCAAAATGCATAATTATAAGCAAAGGATAAGTAAGATATTAATATGGCATGCATGAATGATACTTGAGGAAAAATATGCTCGAACTTGTTCAACACAATAAAGTGACATGATTAGATCATCCAAATACCATATACTATAGGGTGAGTCGTATAGCATAGGTCATAACCTCTTCTAGTAGGTAATGGTTATTACATAAGGGTAGAGAGATATTATAGTTCATAACCCCTACATGCACACATAATATAATACGAAGTATCGAATCACACATGAGGATGAGGCATACCACATAGTTCATAACCCCTTCATGGGAGAATAAGATAGTAAGTAGCATTGATTCATATATGAAGGTGAGGCACACAACATAGTTCATAACCCCTTCATGTAGGAATTGGCCTTTGACTAGAGGATGATATATACCACATAGTTCATAACCCCATCACATAAGAATTCAATAATTCATAAACAACCAAGACTCGTAAAAACCATAGATAATTTCATGATTTCAAAACATACTTTGTAGCTCAAGAACATCATGAAGTCACTTGACTTGTAAACCATGCAATAGACCAACAATAACTCAAGAATCCTAAACAAGAAAATTTATCAAACACTTGGCGCGTGTGTAATGTTAGTTCAAAATCATGCAACTTAAGAGTGAAGACATGTGAGAACAATTGTTGTAAATCAACCCACTAACACTAGGTAATACCTTTTTGTAAGATACATCAAAACCCCTAATCAATTCACACAATAGATCATAGCTCCAAAGCTTAAAACATGCATAGTTGAACAACATTTCATAAAACTCCAATATGGTTTATATTGAAAATTCATAATAATATATACCCATAGATTAACCATCTTGAAAACATGCAATTTATGTTAAAAAAAAAAGTTGGACACCATGGGTGAATGGACCCAATAGTTGAAACCCGCATACCTTAATCTTGGATTTTCTTGAAGAAGGACTTGAGGAGGACTTCAGCTTGACTTGGTTTCCTTGAACTCTAACAAAACTTCTTGAAAGTCTTGAGAATGGATGGAGTGTTTGATGAAGATTAGAGAGGAATTTGAGAGGCTTTTGTGAGTTTTTAGGGTAAAAATCGGCTAAAGAATAAGGGATTTTAACATATATAGGTATTAGGTTCTTACCCAATTGCCCTAGAGTTAAAAAAGAATTTTTTGAAAAAAATTGAGCTAGTCCGCACCAGGTCCACATAGCGGACTGGTAGAGAGAGCTACTGTTTTTGTGAAATTTCACCAAAAAATTATTTTCTTGGCACGGATAAAGTATACCTTGTAGGTACTTGTTTTTCCAGTCAATTGTGCCCTCTAAACAAGAATATGAAGTCGGATTTGCAAAATTCTGCACAGATTATGAGATATAAAAGCAAATATAAATCATGGATCTTTTCGAGCTACAAGGAGGGGTGTTTAAATATCCCCGATATTGAGACATAAGGAAATTACGATTACGAGATATTCCTAAGCAAATATGAGGTATTTCAGCTACATATGGAATAATAGTGTCTATGATAAAGAGTATGCAGGTACAAGACTAAGTCAACAAATTTGGCTGAGAAGAGCATCAATTTTAGTCCACAACTAGGTCTACTAGTCATAAAGCTGTTTAGGACCCGTACCCCATCTCGTAGAGATTTTCAATAAGCAGAAAAATTGTGCACTCCAATCCACGAGCCAACTTTATGATTGTAGATCAAACTATGAGTCGTGAATGGGGTTCATGGATCCTAGGTAAGTTTTTTGAAATTTTTCTAAGTATGGAGGCTTCCATAAAACCATGACTTATGAGTCGTAGAGCCATCTATGACTCGTAATCAGGGTTTCGTAGACCCAGGCCAGTTAATTTTTAGACGACCCAGTAAAAGTATAAAAAGAGGTATCAGATTATTTTGACCCCACATTTGACCTAATTGACTTAAAATCACCCAACTAATCCCCACTCTTGCTTTTTCGATTAGTTTTTGACCACCGTGACCCTTTTCTGGCAGGAATTTCGACCAGTAGGATTTTATGATCATTCACCCTGTTTATTTTCTTCAAATTAATCTCCACACTTGGTAAGCTCTCGGTTTAATTTTAAAATTGTGTAGCGCAAGGTATTTAAACATGAAATCATAGTATGAACTTGTATTGTGTTATGCAAAATTGAGTTGCCCTTAGTTGAATTGATTAATTAAATCCAAAATTGAATATTTTGGCTTTATGAATGATAATTATTGTTCCTATTGAACCATCCACCATGTTTGCTTAAATGATATTGAATGATTTGTATTTTTGGAATTGGTGGGTGATGACATGGATACACGATTTTGTGTAAGTCAAATTGGAATGATCGGAACCATATGTTAGTTCATGCTTAATTCTTTTTCAATGGGATGTATGTTTGTTGAACATGTTGGGGGGAATGGTTGTTGTGTGCTAATCATGCGGGTGTGTATGTTCTTACTTCGACGCTGATAGAATTAGTTGTTGAAAAAGTCATTTGGCGTCCGTGTGAAAGACTTAGAAATCCAAGTAACTGAGAATTCTGTATCACAAGAGGCTCTTACGACTTGTAGAGCAATCTATGAGTCGTAATTTGCCCTTATGCCAAATTCTAGAAATTTGATGTTTCTTAGTATCATTAGATGAGATCTTCTACGAGTGAATGACTCATAGATAGGTCTGGTAGATCCCTGTCCAATTTTAATTACTCACTGGAATTTTCTATGACCTCATTTATGACTTAAAAATCACTTTGCGAGTTATATCTGGTTTCGTGGAATTTTCTTGTAACCAAAATTGATTTGAATTTCTAGTCTATGAGAGCACTCTACGACTCGTAGTATTCACTATGACTCGTAAAGAAGCTTCCGTAGAACCCTTCTACAACTGAACCCAGATAATTTTTGCATTCTATTTCTTGATTCTTGGGGCTAATCATGGTGTATTTATGTCTATGTTTTAGGTACTATGGCCCTAAAAACAATTGCTCAAAGATCAAGGCTGTGAGGAGGAGGCTCATGAATGAGCCTACAGATGACGAGAAGACCCCTCAACTGATTGGGTCACTAGATATCCTCGATGTCTCACCGAACCCAAGCCTGAGGTACCATAGGCTAGAGCAGCCACCAGAGCTAGGTGTATGCAGGCTTCGATTGCTAGTCCTTCCCAGTCTAAAGAGAGAGGCAGTAAGAGCAGCATGCCATAGATGACTCCATCCAAAGAGAAGTCCAACTCTGAGGAGAGCTTTGAGAAAGGCGCAGATGTCAAGTCCTCCATCAAATAATATTCATCATTAGCATCGAATGCCTTTTCTAACTGGTGATGCATGGAAGGCATGTAGAAGATATTTAAAGAAGGCATGGAGCCAAAAGAGCAGGGCAAGCTAACCCTTCCTATATATAAGGATCCCAAAGTTATTGTAGACAGACTTATTCATGTCGCCGATCTCCAGGACACAATGATACGTTATGGGCTTCAGTGGTTGACAAAATCTATTGGATGGTACTCCTCTACTATGGTGAGGGAGTTTTATGTAGCCACCATCCAGCATTCTCTTTCCAAGGGAAAGAAACCCCTCACTGAGCTTAGGTTGATAGAGACTCGAGTGAGGGCTCAGCAGGTAGATATATCAGAGAAGATTATGCATCATAAGTTATTTGGTACTGAGTACTATTCTCGTAAATCCACAAGAGAGTTCGATTACAAGTTAGGTTAGGCCAGGAACCCAATTATTTTGAAGTATCCTGAGAATTGATCCATATTACTAAGATAGGTGGCCGAGTATATTACAGAGCAGGGTCTAGAACCTGCTTGGGTCACCACCCAACGAAGCCTATTTTCAAGGCTTTGCTCAGCTTCCCCACTAAATCTAGTGGGCCATTATTTGATCATGTATCCGATTAACACATATAAATAATACCTTTATGTCAAAGCATGCAATCTTAGTTGCCAGCATCTTAGCTGGCTATGATATCGATTAGGCCTGCCTTATCACCGAGAAGATACATGAGGTTGTACTAAAGAGGGCCACATCCATCTATTTTCATGTATGATCTACAAGTTCTATCTAGAGTCGAGGGTAGAGTGCTTACAACAGCTAGACCAGTTAGTTGAGGCTTGACACACTTTGCAGCCTAACCTGATCAAGGCTGATAAGAAATCAGTGGCACTTAGGTGAGCATAGCCTCCACCTATGCTAGAGATATTCGCCCCACCGCCACCACCTGAGCGTTCAGAGATTGACACCACCACTGATGCAACTATTAAGGAAAGGTCCCCACAGTATGGTACAGATGAGGAGAAGGGGCCTACTATTGTTGCTCCTGCACCAGAGCCTACTACTTCACAAACTCCTATAGTGAGCACTATCTACGTATCTGTCGCTTTTATCCAGGCCATGACACAGATACTATCACATGCTGAGTCCTAGTTGACTCTGCTTATTTAGTAAATCAAGCCATAGATTTGCTAGGTTATTGTAGACTCGGAAGGTTGGAGCTAGACATTCACTATTACTACCATCTAAAAGCGTATTTTTACAGTGGTTGCCCACATTGATGCCTTCAAGTAGAGGATTTAGAAGATATTGACAGAGGCCAGATTTGTCAGCCCTACAAATGGAGACCCAGCAACTCCGAGCTAATATGACAACATCACTAGCGATACCTATTGTATTTCCAGCAACTACACCTCAGGAGCTAGTAGTGGATTTATTTGCCTCTGATGAGCCTAAACAGACTTCTCTCGAAAAGAGACCTTGCACAAATAAGGAGCTACAGAAGAGACATGTACGTGCGAGGAGGTCAAAGGAGTAGGATCTTGAGCTTGCCTTGAGGGACGTGAGGTGCGACGAAGAGATAAGATGAGCTCGTGATTATGATCAGTTGAAGGGTATTGGCCCCTCTGGACAAAGCACCATTGCTGAGAAGACTACCCTGTAGGAGGGAGATGACCAGACTCAGCTCGAGACCAGTGCTTAAGTGCCCAGGTATGTTTTTGACCCCTTGTTATTTTATTTTTGATTGATTTTGTGGATTGGGGACAATGCAAATCTTTTTAAATAGGGTATGGGTAATTATGGGCCTCAATGAAGTCTGAGTAGCTTATGGTCCATAACTACCCCAATTTTTTATCCCGAGGTTTTTTTCCTGTGTTCTTTTTTCACCGTGGATATTTACCTTCTGTTGAACCAGCACATTTAAGATGTTTAGATAATATTTGTAGCATATAACACTAATACTTGTGGCATATAGCATGATTTATGTTTTGTTTTAAAAAATGGTACCTACCAACAATTTAATTAGTAGTTAGATACTAACCTTGCATGTCTAGGTGTTTGACAATATATATTCTGATAAATAAGGGTAAATTGAGATGAGAAGCATGATCAGTGAGTCTTTTTTTGATAATATATGCAGTGCCATGACAATGTGAGCTTATTTTGCTAGATTCATATATTTGGTACTAATTCAAAACTTGCCCTGTTACTATAAGTTAAATTGCAGATTAAATGGATTAAGAAAGGATCTTAGGCCTTCTTTCTTAAATAGTCCACTAAATCCAAAAAAAACTAACCAACCAAAATGATTTATCCCTTGTTACAAATGTTTGAGCCTAACATATACCTATTATTTTTGAACACCTAATTAACCTAGCCTTGTCTTGTTAGGACCAGCAACATAATTTAAACCCCGAACGTCCTTAATTGGTTCGATTTAATAAAGTATTGGGACCTATGTAACATTCTACTT
>JAOTQJ010202010.1:0-19868 GCA_025642045.1 Solanum sejunctum | reverse complement strand
TCCCTATCCCGGACTAATGGTGTTGTCCTACTTCGGACTCGCCCCCGACCTATTTCTAGTCCTCCTCGCACCATAATAACGAAAATGGACATGGTCATCTTCTTAGAAATCGAAATATCATTTGACAAGACGCACAATAAGAATCAACAACACATGGAGGTTCGTTACCTTTCTATTTTCCAATATTAAAATCTATCAAAGGGACTAAAAAACACCCAAAGCCCCAAAAACTGAATGAAGGGTCCTTTTATCCCAAACTCAATGTTTTGAATCCAACAAAATTATTCAAATTTGAATTTAAGGCCTCCTTGGCTCAAAACTTGAGACATTTAAACTAGTTTGGGACTCAAAAACTCAAAATATTCTCAAAAGCTCTAAAAATTACAATGAGTCATTTTTAGCATTACTTTGGCCATCTAGAACTATTAAAATTTTTAGAATTTCAATCTAAGCTTTCGAACTCCAAATGTTGACTGAAGTCAAATTTGGTTATAGAAACAACCTAAAAACACAACTTTGGGTCCAAAAATCTCATTTTAACTCCAAATTTAGTTCTGCAAGTTCTTATAGAATATTTTTAACATTTCAAAGCTAATGGAATAGACAAAAGTGAATTCCAATGCTCAGAACTCAAAACAGCTAGAAAACTCAAATTTTCTAACTTTAAAGAACTAAAAATGCAACTTTGGACCTAAATCTCCATTTTAACTTCAAATTCAGTTCTACAAGTTCTGCTCGATCAATTTCGACATTCCAAAGATAATGGAATTAACAGAATTGAATTTTGTTGCTCAGAACACAAAATGGCTAGAAAACACAAATTTTTCAACTTTAAAGAACTAAAAAAAGCAACTTTGGACCTCAAATCTTCATTATAACTCCAAATTCAGTTCTGTAAGTTCTCCTAGACCAATTTCAACATTTCAGAGCTGATGGAATTGACATAATTTGAATTCAATGCTCGAAACTCAAAACGGACAGAAAACTCAAATTTTTCAATTTAAAACTTTGAAAACTCTTTATTTTGCAAACCTCAAGCTTTTTATAATATTTTCAAATTCAACTTTTAGGCTCATCAGAAATGACTCAAGGCAACTTTTGTGAAGGATAAAATGGTAATTAGGTCAAAAATGGCAAAATAGATCTTCAAGGTCATTACAGTTGTTAAATACTTATTTGTGCGCAAAAGTAATTTTTAAATTTATTGGCCATATACATAAAAAAATTTCATCCAAAACACTTTTTTTGAAGAAAACAATTCAAAATAAGCTAATTTTAGCTATTAGTTGCATCAAACTTTTTGTCATAGTTTTTTATAAGAAAAATTACGTAACTACGCAAGCATATAATATAACTATAGTTTGAAAAAATTATAATTTATTGCTATAATTAGTTTTTATTGCTATAATTAGGGTTTTCTTGTAGTTTTATCTCTTCTCTCTTCCTTTTCATTACCTCTGTCCTCTCTCTCTCTCTACAATTTCTTATCAAATATACAACTACATATGTATACTAGCTTCATATATATAATTATTTTAATAGATATACATAGTCAACTCGACAACTACAGATATATACCAGCTGCATATATATAATTGTTTTGACCGATATACATATACAATTTGCCTCTCGTCACTCTTTGCCCTCTCTCGCGCACCTCCCTCCTCCCTAACTAGACTTCCTCACCTCTTTCCTCCTTCTTCCAATCTTACTTGTCAGATATACAAATACATATATATACTAGTTACACATATATAATTATTTGACTAATATACATATATAATTTGACAAATATGCATATACAATTCGCCTCTCTCCTCCCCTCCAGGTCACATAGCTGAGGTTATGCCGTGTAATTGTGTCAAATATAGCTATTTGACCATATTAAGTTTTAAGCCTAGACTATTTATGAATAATGACCCTTTTTATATGTAACATTTTTACTGTTTTTCTACACATAACATGTGGAATTCTCTTAAAACATCTAATTCAAATAATATATACACAATTTATTTTTTTTCAAAGACTTCTTATTAAAAATTGGCTTTAGACAGCACGATAGTTAAGCTGCTCCTAACTGCAACTCTTCCCTTCCTAAAATTTTTTCCCCATCAAGCAATTCTAGAGAACCACTAGTAGTGGTAGTATCCTAACTTTAATTCCCAATGCTTTTCAACATCTTATCCACATTGAAAAATTTTTGGAGAACCAATAACAATGGTGGTATCCTTACTCAAATTGTCATTGCTTGTTGACATCTCAACCCCATTGAACAATTGTAGAGAACTAGTATTAGTGATGGTATCTTTACTCGAATTGTCAATGCTTTCTAGCATCTCAGCCCCATTGAACAATTGTAGAGAACTAGTGCTAGTGGTGGTATCCTTGCTCGAATTGTCAATTCACTTTGACTTCTCTGCAATATCGAATAATCCTAGAGAACTGGAACTAATACTAGTGGTGGTGTCCTTGCTCAAATTGCCAGTTATTTCTTTGTTGCACGACGTGTTTTGATTCTTTAATTTAGAATTAGTTTTCATTTCTCAAACAATTTGAGAGTAAATTTGGGAGACTGCCCTTCCACCTAGTATATTGCAATGTATCTTTGAAGATTTTTTATTTTCCACTAAGGCTATCAAAAGGGAGGGTTGGGTTGAAATTAAAAGTATTAAAAGTAATACTATTGGGAATAAGTAACAAATTTCAATCTGTCCTAATCCTTTTCAGTTTTACAAAAATCTCTTAAAATATACCTTATCTTAATAGAACTCCTGCTAGCCAAATACCAGGTAATGATTTATTCATGTGGATCTTAGTTATGTTTTAAATGGAAAAAAGCATAAAACCAGCTTTCAGTTCCACCAATTTCACTAATTAAATTTTTCATAAAATGCAACTGAATAATACATTTCAAAAATCAACTTTTTCTGTTCTTCAATCTTTCACCAAAATAAACTATATTGTAAACCAAAATAGGAGGGCAAACATGTTGAATGTGGTGATTATATTTAGGCATTCTAGAATTTGGGAAATCAATATGTGTTGTTTGTGATACAAGAGTGATGACATTGGACAAATGATTTCTTTATGAATCTCAAATCCACCATTGCAGTCAAATTGAAAATTAATGAGATGGGCAAAAATATAGAAATCCGATACAATGTTGAAGGTAGTTCATCTCCAATGATGATCAGAAATGATATGGTAGTAAGGCTATCTTTTGATGTAAAAAAATGAACTTGGGATTTAAAAGTATCCACTATGTATTGATATAATTGACAAGATTGATGAAGAGATACATCCCTTTGATGCTACATTTGGCGTAGTTATTTTTATTGAAGGAACTGGTCATGATACATAAACACTTACTGTTGAATCAAAAATTGTTAATTCGTCTTATACTCTAGAATTAGAAATAATAAACTACATAACTGATACACAAAATACAAAGGTGAAGGAGAAACTGCTATAAAAGGACAAAGCAATACCTATCTTAGTAATGATGAAATATAAAATGGAGAATCACTTCAACTTCAAGAGATCTGATGTCAAAAGGAATGTAGTTAATTTGTATCATGAATATGATGCAAAGATATTAGAATGATTTGTTTATTCTATGAACATATTTTTGTTGGAATGATACATATTTCATGGATCTGTTGTGATGAATCTATTACTGACAAGTTATCATGATAAACTACTAGACACTATAATGAGTGTGTATTTAGTTGTCAATTATTAAAATGCAATCAGGTTAATATTTACAAGATGAATACATTTTGTAAATAAAGTCAGAATTGTAAGAATGTATCAAAATGTATAGCAAAATTTACATATTTTATTATATCTCTCTATTTCCTTAACAATTATTGTGTCCATTTTTTCAATTTGAACTGATCTATGTTGAGGAACATTAGAAGGACCAACAATTATTTTCATGAAATGACTTACAACTAGCATCAAAATGGAGGATGACTTCTTTGGTGCTTGTGGAGAAGGATGAATTTCTTCTCAGGGAACAACTTCTATTGGAATTGATTTTTTATTCCGAACACTCCTTCTCTTTTCTGGAGGAGGTGAAGAAGATGTAGCACAAACACACCTGGACTTCCTTAGTAACTGATTAGGTGATATAGAAGTAAAGTCCTCAAAATTTGTCAATCCTTTACTTTGTGATTGACTATGTTTTTTAACTTAAATTTTCGAATTGCGTAATGTTAAAGATTTAGTAACAGAAACATATTGGGCTCTAAGCAGATCACGTGTTGCCAGTTCAACTAGTGTCAGCACTATTTTGGTACACTTATGTGAAAAAAATATAAACATGTCAACAAGATACAAAGTAATCTGCTTATGTATCATGCATTTTATTAAATTAATGATACATAAAATGACTATTTTGTTTATATATCATGCATTCTGTTTATGGATCATGTATCAGAATTAATGATACAAAAACAGACTACTTTGTATCATGTTCATTAATTAATGATACATAATAATATTTCCATGTTAAAATTCTTTTTCAACCTAAGTGTACCAACATAGTACCAACACAGGGTGAAATGGTTGCTTTTGATCTGCCTAGAGCTCAATATGTTTTTGCTTCTGAATCTTTAACATTGTGCATTTCATAAAATTTGATTAAAAAGCATAGTCAATGACAAAGTAAAGAAGTGGTAGATTTTGAAGTTTTTACTTCTAAACTGCTTGATTAGTTACTAGGGAAGTCTATGCGTGTTGGTTCTACATCTTCTCCACCTCCTCCGAAAAAGAGTAGGAATGTCCAAAATTAAAAACAGTTCCAGTAGAAGTTGTTCCTCAAGAAGAAACTTATCCTTGTTCCAAAGAACCAAAGAAGTCAATCTCCATCTAGACACCAGCAGAAG
Source organism: Solanum sejunctum (assembly GCA_025642045.1). NCBI lineage: Eukaryota > Viridiplantae > Streptophyta > Magnoliopsida > Solanales > Solanaceae > Solanum > Solanum sejunctum. The sequence goes on along the minus strand of JAOTQJ010202010.1, from coordinate 14,979 downwards.
GACATTTGAAACGCCCTAAAAATGTGCTTTAGAAATACCCATAATTGTAATTCCCATATATCTCAAAATCTTTATGTGATATCAAAATTCCAACTTCATATTCTCAATCAGTAGAAAACATTTATTGGAGAATGGGTATAACCCAGATTTTAGAGAACCCGTAGCAAAAAATAATTTTCACTAATTTTTGATTGCCAGTGGCCATCCTACTGCGGATTAGTATTGGAATGAAGTTTGTGTCCGGTCTGCATTGCGCCATGTGTCCGAACCAGTGTATTATTTTCTTTGGTTTTTCTATCTCAACCAAGGGCATTGGGGTCATAAACCCATGCCTGCTTATGTGTGAAAACACCTATATTTAGCCATTTTTCAACTCTATATCACTCAAGACCCTCTCAAAAATCTCTCCAAGACTTAACCACATATCTCATTCAAATTTCAAGGATTTCAAGCCTAACTTTTGAACTCAAGGACTCTCTTCAAGCTCCAAGTTCTCTTCAAGCTCATCTCAAGAAACCCAAGTTTGAGGTTTGTGATTTTCATCTATTGGGTCCTTTCACCTATGGAGCCCAATCTTCTTTTTTATGAAAATTGCATATTTTCAAATTGTATTATCTATGGGTATCTCTTATTATGGATTATGAGTATAAATTATGTTGAGTTTTATGAAATGTTGATTGATTATGTATAATTATCTATTTCAAGCTTATTCCATGGATTGATTTATCGAATATGCATTTTTTGAGCTATGAAACTATGATCTATTATGAGATCTGATGATGGATTTCAAGGTATCCAACATGAGGGTTTTGCAATATGTTGGCGGGTTGATTTGCATTAAGTTTTCTTATCTTATTTCACTCTCGAATTGCATAATTTTGAACTAGTATCATGAACCCACCAAGTGTTTGATAAAAAGTCAAATTAAGAATTCTCAAGTTAATTACATGATTTATAAGTCAAGTGACTCCATGATGTTTAAGGGCTTTCAAACATGTATTGAGTTCATAAAAAGTATCTACGATGTTACTACTATCAAGTTTAGCACTATTTCAAGATTTTTACCTCTTGTAAGCCATTAATGTGAACGCAAAGGTTCATGTATTATTAATATTACTACTACTCTCATGTTTTCAAGTTAGGCTCACCATTAGAGGTCAATCTTGTTTATGAGCTACTCAAGTCATGTTCTCACAATCTATTCATGTAATGATTAAAGTATGATCATTTCAAATATTCTGTGGGATCAGACTTAGCACTGATGGATTGGATGTCAACATGGACTATCTTCAAGGATCCATTCTCCTTTCCTCAAACTATGTGCCAACATAGGATTATTCTTTACCCTTACTATACTAGTGGATCCATTTAGTGCACTTTATCATGAAATCCACTCTAAAATGACATGGATTCCTATAAGGGGGGTTACTTCCCCAAAATGGGATGGGCTCCCGTAAGGTGAAGTATGGTTTATCTTGGAAAGTAGACCACCACTTTATCGATAAGGGGCAATCATCAGGATTCCAAGTTGTAGCTCGCTTGGTCTTACTCTTATCAGTTAGGGTCTCTTCCCAAACATGTATTACGTTCTATGCAAGTCGAACGATTTACAAGTATATTTTATTTCAAGCATTGATCATGCATGTCATATTGAGATTACACTTATCTATTGCTTATTATTATGCATTTTGACTATATTGTCCTATGTCTATATAATATAACCATGTAGGGACTAGAACACCACTTGATCATCATCCACGTGTCTAGTACTATCCTTTGAAGCAAGCTCTAGTGAGTCCTCAAGTCTGAGGACACTATATTTATTACTCTTGTATGTACTCATGCTATGAGCTTGACTCTTTATATTTTTGTGAATATCAAGTTTTCCCTTACTCCCGCTCCCTTTTTTATCATATCCCTTGTTATTGTTTACTTTTCTTTCGTGACCAAGGATGTGTGGTTTATATGCTATGAGGCTTGTTTGGGTCCCTTTGGGTTTCCATTCACCATATCACGTCTAGGTCCTAGACTTGGATCGTGACAAACTAGATACCAGAGCACTAGGTTATTAATAGTCCTCAGAAATCCACTATATCGCATTGATTATAGTCTTATTCATAATTGTGAAGCATGCCACAACTATGAATGGGAAGCTATGAGGCATTTTAGGAAATGTTTCACTTCTTCATGATCTATGTCGTGGGCGGTAGAGCTAATTCCTCTAAGGTTTATCCATAATTCCTAACCATTAAGTTTCAGAATATGTCTCCAGTTATTCAGAATAGTGGACAAAATGATGACCATCTCTCACTTAAGGGTCAACTTCCCAATAATGACATATCAAATACAGAGGTTTGTGATGCTCTATGGCTATTGGCTAAGGTTGCAACCACTCAACTCAATCAACAAGTGGGTGCTCCCGAGACTTCAAGGGGTAAGAGAAAGGAGAGGAAGGCTAAATGGACTAACTTGGTGGTACCTCATCTTCTACTAGTGTACCGATTCCAAAGTACAAGAAGAAAAGAATCCCTTTTGCCACTTGTCACAGATGTGGTAACAAGCATCAAGGGAAGTGTGTGACGGGCACCAAAGGTTATTTCAAGTGTGGTAGTGCTGGGAATAAGATGAGACATTGACCGGTCGCATCAAAGGAAGGAAGAAGAAGGGCTCAATTTGAAAGTAGGCTTCCACATAATAAGCCCGGTGGCAATTATGGGGAAACTCATCCTAAGTGTTCAATATATGAGAGAAATCATAGTGGCACGTGTTGGAGGAACATGGGACCATGCTTTGATTGTCCATATGCTTAATGAAAGGGCAAAGATGTTGGTGTTTAAGCTTCTCCTATGTGCAACACGTGTGGAAAGTACCATTTGGGAGGTTATTTTGCCAGTGCGAGTAAATGTTTTGAGTGTGGTGCAAAGGATCATAAGTTGAGACATTGTCCATGGGTTGCTAGGGATTATGAGGATGGCCGTCGACATTACTAACAATACCCTTTAAGGGTCACTAGACTTGGCATGGTGCTTCACAGGTATAGTAAAGGTTTTAATTATCATGTGTATGTATTGATAGATTTGGGTTCCACTCTTTCTTATATTACTCCTTTTATTGCCAAAAAGCTTAATGTTTGTCCCAAATTGTTGTGCGAACATTATGAAGTGTCAACCCCCGTTCGTGAGTCTATTCTCGCTAAAAGGGTCTATAGAAATTGTCCTGTATTCATATTGCATAAAGTTTTGATGTTGTTGAGTTAAATATGGTAGATTTTGATATCATTCTCAAGAAGGAATGGTTGCATTGATATTATGCTTTTATTGATTAGAGAACCTATAAGGTTAAAATCTAATTTCCTAATGAGCCCATCCTTGAGTAGGGAAGTCGTGATGTGGTGGTCAAGGGTTGATTTATTTCTTGTCTTAAATTCCCAAAGTTATTTCTAAGTATTGTATCTTTCATCTTATGAGGGTTAGGGATATTGAGTCCAAAGTCCTTCCTATTGAGTCAGTTTCGGTGGTTAATGAGGTTCTTGATGTCTTTCTCGATGTTCCTCCCAAAAGAGAAGTAGATTTTTGTATAGTCCTTCTTCCCGATACACAACCTATTTCTATTCTCCCTTACCATATAGCCCCGATGAAATTGAAGGGGTTAAAGAAGCAACTAAGGGATTTGTTGGAAAAGGTTTCATAAGGCCTAGTAAGACACCTTGGGGTGCACTGGTGTTATTTGTGAAGAAAAAGGATGGCTCGCTTAGAATGTGCATTGATTACCAACAACTTAATAGAGTCACCATAAAGAACAAGTACCCTCTACCAATGATTGATGACCTTTTTGATCAACTTCAAAGGGTTAGCCACTTTGCTAAGATAGATCTCCAGTTTGGGTATCACCAGGTGAAAGTGAGGGAGTGTTACATTCCCAAGATGGCTTTTCGGACTAGGTATGGGTATTTTGAGTTTCTAGTTATATCTTTCAGGTTGACTAACACATTGGGTATATTTGTGGAACTCATGAATAGGGTTTTTAAACCCTACCTTGACTTGTTTGTGGTGGTTTTTATTGATGATATACTTATTTATTCCAGTAGTGAGGAGTAGCATGTGAATCACTTGAGGGTGGTGTTGCAAATTTTTAGGATGGAGGGATTGTTTGCTAAATATGAACAATGTGAGTTTTTATTAAAAGAGGTTGCTTTTATAGGGCATGTGGTGTCGGGTGATGGCATTAAGGCAGATCCTAAGAAGACGGAGGTGATTAGAAATTGGCCTAGACCTTTGACTCCATTGGACCTTTGAACAAGCTTTGGTGATTCTTCAAGTTCGAGAACATTATCTTTATTACTCTTGTTATTTTACGACTTCTTTATGTCAAATATTTGTTACTATGAGTGTGAGCTCGGAAAGTGTCTTAGCCCCCAATCCATTCCATGTTAGGTGTTGTTGGATATTATGACGTTCTTATGCTATGAGCTTGACTCTTTATGTTTTTGTGAATATCAAGTTTTCTCTTAGTCTCGCTCCATTTTTTTTAATCATATCCCTTGTTATTGTTTATTTTGCTTTCAAGACCAATACTATGTGATTGATATGCTAAGAGGCTTGTTTAGGTCCCTTCAGATTTTCATTCGTCAAGTCACGTCTAGGCTCTAGGCTTGAGTCGTGACATCATTTCAAAAATCCAACTGTAGGTCCTACTAATATTCCTCAACATAGATCAGTTCAAATTAAGAAAGTGGACATGACAATTGTTAAGGAAATAAAGAGATAATTAAAGAAATATGTAAGTTTTGCTATATATTTTGATACATTCTTATATTTCAGACATTATTGACAAAATGCATCATCTTGTAAAGATTAACCTGATTGTACTTCAATAATTCATAACTAAATGCACACTCATTATAATGTCTAGTAATGTATCACGGTAACTTATCAATAATAAACAAACAATAGATTCATCACAATAGACTAGTGACACGTGTATCATTCTAACAAAATTTTAAATAAAATAAACAAATCATGTTAATCTCTTTGCATCAGATTCATGATCAAAAAATTAACTATGTACCTTTTGGCATCAGATCTCTTAACCTTAAAGTTGAAGTGTTCTCTATTTTTATATTTTGCCATTACTAAGACTAGCACTATTTTGTCCTTGTACAATTGCTTCTCCTTTACCTCTATATTTGTGCATCAATTATGTAGTTTACTATTTCAAATTATGTAATATAAGATGAATTATGAATTTTTTTATTCAACAGTAAGAGCTTGTGTATAATGACCAGTGCCTTCAACAAATACAACCACACCAAATGTGGTATCAAAATGATGTATCTCTTCATTTGTCTTGTTAATTATATCAATAGATAGTGGATAATTTAAAATTACAGGGTCATTTCTTTTATACTCAAAATATTATAGTCTTACTCCCATGTCGTTCCTAATCATCATTGGAGATGAACTACCTTAAATGATGTATCAAATTTCTATGTGTTTCCTCATCTCATTGGTTTTCAATTCGATTGTAATGGTGGATTTGAGATTCATAAAAGAAATCGTTTATCCAACAACTATACCATCACTCTTGTATTGCGATTAACTAACATTAGTTTCCCAAATTCAAGAAAGCCTCAACAAAATCGTCACATACAATACGTTTTTGTTCCTATTCTGATTTATAGTAAAGTTAGTTTTGACAATAGCTTCAAGAATAGAAAATTTTGAAACATATTATTCTGACATTTTATGGAGAATTTAATTAGCGAAGCTGGGGGATTGAAAGTTGATTTCATGCGTATTTCCATTTAATACATAATCAAAAGGTATGTAGTTAATTTGTATCGTGAATATGATGCAAAGAGATTAGCATGATTTGTTTATGTTGATCATATTTTTTATTGAAATGATACATATTTCATTGGTCTGTTGTGATGAATCTATTATTGTCGCGGTCCAATTTATACCTGAGCATGATCGGCACCCAGAACCATTTTTGGTCCCAAGCTAACCACTTGGTTTGGCTACTTTACTCTGTGGAAGACTTAAATGATAAATAAAAGGCTTAAATATAATAAGCTAAATATACAACAAATATCATAATAAACTGAATAGTCGAAATGTGTCAATAAAAACTAAAAATAACATTTGAAACTCTTGACGTACAGTCTATGGAACCTCTAATTGGAATAATCTGAAATAATGACCACGCAGATCCACGATTACCACAACTGAAAATAAATACTGAAATATAAATGAAGACTCCAAAACCTCTGACTGGTAAGAGGCCTCACCAAATGGCTTATTGAAATGTTAGTCCTCAACAGAGCATTTGCTGAGGAGCTCTGTTACCTACGTCGGCATCATAAAATGATGCAGGTCCAAAGGACGTCAGTATGTGGAATGTACAGTATGTAAAATATCCAAAATCTAAAACTTAGGATAAGAGATTATACTCAAAGTAACTGAAATATATCGCAAAATAGAATAACATAAGTAATAAATAAAGTACATGCTGAAAGTAAAAGCATATGTTGAAACTCTATATGTAGAAACTAGATTACACTAACTTAGGGAGATTCTCTAATCGACTCCATCACTATGAGATACGTGATGATACAATATGTTGCCCATGATGCCAAAGTCATCTCATACTTTGCCAAGATAAGGGATGAAAACTAAGGGAGTGGATCCATCCCTAAACTAGGCCATCTTAGTGGCAAGTAAGGAGTTGTACTCTTAGTAGAATCCTATCCTATACCGGCTACATAGTTTATGAGTTCGGGTTATTATTACTCTCACCCATATCGATGCTCAATACTACTCCCAAAATAACTTTTATAATGCTTATAAGTTTAAGAGTAAGACTTCTCAAATTTCTTTTAAATCTTTTGGGACTCAGACCAACATTAACATTTTTAAACTTTTCTCAACTTATCTCTTCTCTTTCATTGCATTTGTATCAATGCAAATTGTCTCAAAAACATAATTTTATTATTCAGCTATCTTGTAGATATAAAAGATTAAAGTTCTCCTTAAACCCAACTCAAAACTGTGAATATAATGGTTTTCATGAAATATCGAGGGTTATTATAATTGCAATGTTAACCATGAAACTTTGACTTAATATCTTAACTTAGTAGTGAAATCAGTAAAGACCATGATGTTTATCAAGAAAAATACATAAACAAGTATTTTAATGAAATTAAGTAACAGTGGGAAAATCTTGGTCTCAACTCATATACATAATCTTGGGCAGAGATTGGTAGTTCAAGCTACAAAAGTAATAGTAGGATAACTTTTGGAGGGCCTTGCATACCTGGGGAATTACTCTCTTGAATAAATTGAAGAAGTTATTGAAAGCCCTAGCTTTTGCCCTTTTGAACCTAGGTTCTAAGTTTAGAGAATGTTTGAGCGTCAAAGATATGAAGAATTATGCTCTAGGGGTTTAATTGGGTGAAAACTAACATGTTTAGGCTTAAAGGGTGAGAAAAGACGAAAGTACTATTCTTTAAAATCATTAATCAGGTCATCCATGAGACCATCTGTGTCCCGGTAGGGACCCTTCTGTAAATGTTTAAATAAGTTTTAGGGTCTATAGATCACATTCACGAGCCTATTTTATGGCCCATAGAAGGTTCGGTGACTCGTAGATTGGTTGTAAAGTTTGGGACCAAAAATTCCCATGATGGGCCGTACTTTGATTTACGAATCGTAAAGGGGTTTTATAGAAATAACTCTGCTCAAGTAGTCTTCAGTAAAAAAGCCATAATGGTTGACTCTGAACTCCAAATAAGGTGAGACCAATTACGTTAGAAAGCTAATTCGAACGGCTTTCATTTGGTAGGTCAGGGGACATAGGTTCAGTGTGTTCTAAGTGTTATGATCATTTAAATTTACCCTTACATAACCTCAGACTAGAAACTCAATTTATATGAATGTTTTGAACTCGACTAAGTACTAGAGATCTCTTATGACCCTAATATACTTCCCACATATAAGGGTGAGGCTTGAAGCATAGGTACATGTGAGGATAGAGTTATGGGGTGTCACAATATCTACCCCTTGAGATCATTCATCCTCGAATGAAGGTGAAACTGGGGAGTAAAGGCATGATTGCTATGCATAGACCAGTTTATCAATAAGAAGCTATCCAAATATCTTATTACTTGTAATTAAGGATGTATCTCAACTCAATGGTAAAATAAGGAATATTACCTTCATGCTCTTCATTGAAAGGCACGAATAGGTGAGGATATCTAGCTTTCATATTTCTGTAAGCTTCCCATATGGCTTCCTCGATGAACTGGTTCCTCCACAATACGTTAATAGAAGCAATTTCCTTGGTCCATAATTTGTGAATTTGATTATCTGGTATCTCAATTAGGATCTCTTCATATAATAAGTTTTCTTTGACCCAAATATTCTCTATACACACAACTAATGTAGGGTCTCCCAAACACTTCTTAAGCATAGAAATATGGAATACTAGGTGAATAGCAGCTAACTCATATGGGAATTCCAAATTATATGCTACATTACCAATCCTCCTAATAATCTGATATGAGCCAATATATCGAGGACTGACCTTCCCTTTTTTCCCAAATCTCATAACTCCCTTCATCAATAAAACCTTTAGCTATACCCAATCACCTACCTCGAATTCCAAATCTCTCCTTCTAACATCGACATAAGACATTTGTCAGTTCTGGGCTATCTTTAGTCTCTCTTGAATAACTTTCACTTTCTTCATAGCCTGATAGACTACGTTCAGCCCAACCATTCCTGCCTCACCAACTTCAAACCACCCAATAGGCAATCTACGCCTCCTCCCATCATTGGCCTCATATGGTACCATTTCTATGCTAGCTAGGAAATTGTTATTATAGGAAAATTAAATCAAGGGTAAGTGATCATCCCTGTTACCTTTAAAATCTATAACACATGCCCTCAACATATCTCAAGAGTATGTATGGTCCACTCTGCTTGCCGTCTGTCAGAGGATGCAAGATTATACTATGATTCACTTTCATACCAAGCCCTTTTTGAAAGGGCTTCAAAATTATGATATGAACTGGCCTCCTTTGTATGAATTTTCTGGCATAGTCCTTAGTTGTGTCAATCATCTTGATAGGTAGAAAGTTAGCTGACTTGGTCATTCTTTATACTATTACCCATATCAATTCATGTTGTCTACGATATTGAGGTAAGCCTGTTATGAAGTCCGCATTGATCATCTCCCACATCCACTCTAGAATTTCATTTTTTTGGGCTACACCACAAGGCCTTTGGTGCTCCACCTTAACTTGCTAGCAATTCGGGCATCTGGACATGAATTCTTCAATGTCCTTCTTTATTCTACCCCTCCAATAAATCTCTCCTAAGTCTCTATATATTTTTGTTGCACCTAGGTGAATAGAGTATCTGGCGTTATGAGCCTCAGCTAGAATCCTCTTTCTAAGGCCATCAATATATGGTACACATAGTCTACCTTGATATCTCAGGACTCCATCTCCCCTTTTTGATAACACTAATACCTTTTGCTTTTGAACATCTTGGTTAAACTGAAGGAGGATTGGATCCTGGTCTTGTTTTTCTTTTACCTCCACCACCAAGGATGGCTCTACCCCATTTTTGATAATCGCACCACCTTCTTCAGAATCTTCATCCTATACCCCAAAGTGTTCCAGTCTATGCACTTCCTTAGCTAATTCTTTCTTTCCATCCTCAATTTGTGAAATGCTCCCCATAGTCAGCCTGCTAACAGCATCAACAACTATATTAGCTTTACCTAAGTGATAAAGGATGCTCATGTCATAGTCCTTCAACAGCTCCAACCATCTCCTCTGCCTCAGGTTCAGCTCTTTCTAGCTAAATACATACTGCAAGCTCTTGTTGTTAGTAAATACATCTATATACCCATTTTAAAGATAATATCTCCAGATTTTGAGTGCAAACACTACAGCAGCAAGCTCAAGATCATTAGTTGGCTAGTTCTTCTCATGAATCTTATGATATCTGGGGACATATGCTATCACCTTGCCTCTTTGCATCAATACATATCCCAACCCAACTCTAGAAACATTACAATATAAAACAAAGCCATCATCTCCCTCGAGTAAAGATAAGACTAAAGTTGTAGTCAGCCTAGTTTTCAACTCCTGGAAGCTCTTCACAAGCTTCAGACTATACAAACTTAACCTTCTTTTGAGTTAGCTTAGTCAAGGGAGTTGATATATAAAAAACCCTCTACAAATGCCTGTAGTAACCTACCAAACCCAAGAAACTACTTATCTCTATTGGAGTTATGGGCCTTGTCCAGTTTTTTTACTGTCTCAATCTTTCGAGAATCAACTTGAATGCCCTCACAATAAACAATGTGACCCAAAAATGCCACAGATGTTAAACAAGACTCATATTTGGAAAATTTGGCATACAACTATTGGTCCTTAAGGGTTTGAAGGATAACTCTAAGATGGTTAGCATGCTACTCCTTACTACAAGAGTAGATTAGGATGTCTCTATGAGCACAATGATGAACATATCTAGTTACAGCGTCAAAACCCTATTCATAAGATCCACAAAAGTTGTTGATGCATTTGTCAGTCCAAATGACATGACTAAGAACTCATAATGACCATAATTGTTTCTAAAAGTTGTCTTAGGGATGTCACTTTCTCTAACTTTATGCTGATGGTACCCAAATCTAAGGTCTATTTTGGAGAAACAAGTAGCACCCTGGAGTTGATCAAACAGGTCATCAACTATGGGAAGAGGATACTTATTCTTTTTGGTAACCTTATTTAATTGGCGGTAATTTATGCACATTCTAAGAGAACCATTCTTTATACGCATGAAAAGAATTGTAACACCCAAAGGTGAATGCTTAGTCTAATAAAACCGTTATCTAGAAGGTCTTTCAACTGTGTTTTCAACTCTTTTCACTCTGAAGGAGCCATATGGTATGGAGGAATAGATATAGGGTGCATATCTAGAAGGGTATTTATTCCAAAGTCTATCTCCTTATCAGGAGGGACTCTAGGTAGATCATCAAGAAAGACTTCTGGGAACTCATTCACGATCGGAATATACTGGAGAGATACTGTCTCAGCACGAGAGTCATTCAATATGACCAGATGGTATATACAACCTTTGGAAATTATCTTTTTGGCTTTGGGATATGAGATAAATTTACCCTTAGGAAAAACTAAGCTACCTCTCCACTCTAAGACTGGCTCATTAAGAAATTGAAACTTGACCATCCAAGTTCTGTAGTATAAAGTGGCATAACAAGCATGAAGCTAGTCCATGCCTAGAATGACATAAAAATCTACTATGTCTAACTCAACCAGATCAACTTAGGTAACTTAGGTATCTTTATGTTAAACTGACACTGGACAATCGCTATAGACTCTCTGGGCTAGAATAGATTTCCCAATAGGAGTGGAAACACTAAAAGGCTCAAGAAGACATTCTGAACTAATTTCAAACTTCATGGCTACAAAAGGAGTCACAAATGACAATATGGCACCTGGGTCTAATAATGCATAGACATCATAAGTAAAAACTTTGACCATACCAGTAACCACATCTGGTGAGTTCTCCTGATCCTATCTAGTGGCCACGACATATAACCGGTTTGTGCACCCGCTAGTCCCTGATGTAGCACCCCTCTGAATTGGCTTACCTTGTGGTGATGCTGAGGAAACTCAATGAGATTTGTTATACCTAATGTTCTGCATCCCCATAGGACAATCCTTCAAAACGTGGCCCACTTTACCATATCTAAAACAACCATTTATGCCCACAAGGCACTCTCCAAGATGAGACCTATAACACTTACCAAAAATTGGATAATAAGTCAATCCTTGAGCTACACTCCCCTGTGTCTAGCTTCCCTGATATCTGTTGTTCTATGATCCCTACTCACTCCTGACCCTTGGTGCAGGTGCATTAGCAAATGAAGGTGCTAGTCCAAAGGTCCTAGGGTGAAAGAATGAATGATTAGTACCTCCATCCCCCTTCTTACCTATCTCTTTGTACGATGTATTGGCCCTTTTATTTTTGAACTCCTCCTTGTCCTGCATTTTCTCCTACTTTACTTGTTGCATATAATTCATTAAGCAAGTTATGCCCATATCACAAATTAGCATAGTATTTATTCCCTCTCTTTGTCATCTGAGAGAGCCCTTACACAAATAGATCCATTCTAGTCCTCATGTCTACCACCATAGTCGGAGCATAATGGTATAGGTGAGTGAATTTGAGTTTGTACTCTCGTACACTCATATCTTCCTACTTCAGATTCAAAGCTTCCCTCACATTAGCCTTCCTCAACTCTCTAGGAAAGTACTATCCTAGAAAAGCCTCCTCGAACACTGCCCAACTCAAAATTAGCACCCCTTTAGCTCTACCTCCCTTTTACAGATAAAACTAGAGTCTAACTACTCCCTTGAGCTAGTAGGCATCCAACTCATCCCATTTAGCAACACCTGTGTGCATAACCTAGAATACTTTCTAGAGCTCCTCAATGAAGTACTCAGGAACCTCCTTTATGTTAGACCCCATGAACTCAAGTAGGTTCATCCTAAAAAATTCATGAACCTGGGTGGTATCTGAACCATAATGGATGCTATCACACCTAATCCTAGGGCCTAGACATGACATAATGATGGAGAACCCAAAGGGACCCCAATCAAGCCTCTTATATTATTACACATCCTTGATCGCAGAAGAAATTAAATAACAATAAGTGAGTAGAGATAAGGGAACACTGGGCTAAGGGACACCTTTCATATCATAAACATCATAGAGTGAAAGAGAGTCAGGCTCAAGCATAATTATATAACTTGTCCAATAACACCTTTAAACATAAAACTTAGCGGGAGGCAAGACAAGTAATCGGGATCACCCTCATAGTCAAAACATACAATAAAGGAAAGAGAGTCTTTATACATAGCGTAAGATCAAAGACATTGTCCCAGAAATAAGGGACTCACTAACATGCTTTGTAGAGATAGCACTGGCCACGGAAAGGATGAGGATGATCAAGTAGGACTCCGATTCCTAAATAGTAAAATCATGTAGGCATAGAGTATGCATTAGTACATTTGAATGTAATAAGTATGTAGGATGCAATGTAACAATAGATAGACATCATAATCAAAAGGCATAATTGGGCAATAGGTGAACATATAGCAATATGTCATTTATGGATGATACTGGAAGTAAATATACTTATATATGGAACATATTACATTAGTAGGAACAAACCATCATCATAGACCAAGAACCTTAGTACTTAGAATCTAAGTAGACCACCCCTTAGTAGTGATTGAGGAATCAACCCCTCAATTAGTTAATGGATATGACCACCCGCCATCCAAAGTGATTGAGGTATTAACCCTTAATTGGTTGATGGCTTACCACCCCCGTCCGATATGTTTGAGGTATCAACCCCTCAATTGGTTTATGGCTTACCACCCCCATCTGACATGATTGAGGTATCAACCTCTCAATTGGTTGATGGCTTACCACCCCCATCCAAGGTGATTGAGGCATCATCCCTTAATTGGCCATGGTCAAGTCACAACACAATAGATACTTCTCATGGAATCAACACATACATACCATCCTTTCATCATTATAAAGTAACTTAACTCATATTCCAAGCATTAGGCCGTCAACAACTAAAGATACATTAACCGGACAATTTATCAAATACTTGGTGGGTATGCTATGCTAGTGTGAAACCATGCAATCCAAGAGTGAAATATTGTAAGAAAATCTAATGTAAAACCACCCACCAACACTTAGTAATACTCTTATGTAGCATACAACAAAACCCTTCATGAAATCTCAAGTTAGATCCAAGATTCATAGCTCAAGACATGATTAGACAATCACGCTTTTATGAAATCCCAACATAGTTCATCATTTAAATACATAATAAGTAAGACCCACAATTAAATCAACTTAGAGTCATGCAATTTATGTAAAAAGGAAGGTTGGGTACCATGGGTGAGGAAACCCAATGGTTGAAACCCACATATCTTAGACTTTGAGTTTCTTGAAATTGTGTGTGAAAGACTTGGAGCTTGGAAGTGGGTCTTGGAATCCAAAACTTATTCTTGAGTTTGCATGAACTTGTATAGGAGTTTTGATTGAGGCTCTTGAGAGAATTTGAGAGTGTATTTGAGATAAGAGTAATGACTTTGATCCTTTGGAATAGGGTTTAGGTCTTTTGGGGAGGTTAAGATAGCATTGGAAGTCTAAAAAGGTCATTAGAATGGATTAAATTTATGAAAACTCCATTTGTGAATGGATGGAAAAATTGGCAAGTGATACAACACTAAAGGCTTCACGGGTCGTATGGCACTCCACGGGTCATGTGGAGTGCCCGTGAGACAAGACTTGGTCAAAAATTGGAAGTTGGGAAACTTGACAGAAGCTACTTCCTAGTTCCTTAACCTCTTCAATTCCCTATCCAAGATTTCTACCAAAACGTCCTCATAAGTCAAATTTTCTTCAACAACCCCTACAACATCAAAAGGCAAAATATCACTTGGGTTACCCACATACTTCCTCAACATAGATACATGGAAGACCGGATGTACCAAGTTCATTTCACTAGGCAACTCCAACTCAAAACCTACCTTTCCACTCTTCCTCAACACCTTATAATGACCCACAAATCTAGGGATCAACTTATATTTTTTGCTGAATCGAAACACACCCTTCATGGGTGACACCTTCAAATAGACCTAATCACCAACTTTGAATTCAAGATCCCTTCTTCTCACATCGGCATAGGACTTTTGTTGACTTTTGGCAGTTTTCAATCTTTCTCTAATCACCCTCACATTCTCCATGGCCTCTATAACCAAATTTGTACCTAACAAGGCCATCTCCCCCACCACAAACCATCCAAGTGGGAACCTATAACGCCTTCCATAAAGAGCTTCAAAAGGAGCTGTTAGACCCC
>JAOTQJ010202009.1:0-58404 GCA_025642045.1 Solanum sejunctum | reverse complement strand
TAGTAGTAGTAGTAGTAGTAGTAGTAGTAGTAGTAGTAGTAGTAGTAGTAGTAGTAGTAGTAGTAGTAGTAGTAGTTATATTTAAAGACAGAGATAATGATGCAAT
The DNA here is from genome assembly GCA_025642045.1 of Solanum sejunctum. Classification (NCBI taxonomy): domain Eukaryota; kingdom Viridiplantae; phylum Streptophyta; class Magnoliopsida; order Solanales; family Solanaceae; genus Solanum; species Solanum sejunctum. Next base: position 58,298 of record JAOTQJ010202009.1, on the reverse strand, counting down.
TATAATACGTTTAAGGATTTCTGTTCTTTGAGACTTGGTTGTAGTTAAAAAGTTAAAGGACTAAAGATCTGCAAAAATTGGACTTGGAGCAGCTCCTACGAACAGGCCTACAAGTTGTAGTCTTTACTATAGTTCGTAATCATGCCTCATAGGGGGAAATAATGAGCATCTAAAGTTGGCACATACACTATGATCCAATATTAGGATTCATAGGTTGTTCTACGAGTCATAAAAGGGGTTCATAGTGCCCAGGTATGATATTTGAATTTTTGCTAAGTGTTGGGTCAGGTATGAGACTGGGACCTATGAGCCATAGGACGACCTATTACTTATAGTCGGGGGCTTATAGCCAGAATTTGAGACACTCAAAAATCTAACTCTGCGTTAAAATAATCTTTTCTCCAATTCATCTAATTTCTAACCAATAAGATAATGGAAAACTATTTCACATCTCATAAATCTGTCTCCGACTGAAAATCCTAGCTACCCATATCATTTTCTGGTGAATATTCTAGCAAGGGTACCAAATTATAGGTTTTCGATGCAAAAATCATCTCTCCTTCCTTTGGTTAACTTTTTAACTTAGTTGGTAAGCTTTTTGATTTCATTTTTCAATTATTATTGATAACCTTGCTCCCTACATGAGTATAGGTTTAGTTTGACTATGATTAAGTATGCCATACATTACTTAGCTGATTTAACCTTGTAATCTAGGGTTTGTTGGCTTTCAAAATGATTGAGTTTTGAATTGAACAATGTTGAGAGTTTTGAATAGATGGTTATGAGTATGAAATTGATGAATTTTTGGTTTGATAGCATTATTGTTGCTTATGTAGGATTTGAATGGTTATCAGAGTTGAAATTTAGATAGTATGGGTGTGATTGCTTGTGATTGAACATGTGAATTATGATTGAATCATTATGAATGGTAATTACACTCCTTTGGAATATTGTATGGTTGTCATTTGTTTGTTTGGAATGTGTTCTGTGTTTTGTATGCTTGACAAATTGAAAAATTGATCTCAACTCCTACGGTTAATGGTCATTTCGAATTGCCAATGTTAGTTTGAAGTTTAATATGTGTTGTTTAGTCTTGCTTTGATCTCCTTTGCTTAAATATGATGAGATTTGGTCCTGAAGTTATGCCTTGAGTGAGAAATAAGTAGGCATTGCACATAGTTCTTTGCTCAGGTATGAGTCACTCTTACGACTTACAAGTTCCTATATGAGTCATAGTGATCCCTCGTAGAAAGCATTAGTCACCTGTAATTCCTTCACATTCCTCTTACGAGACCCACATACATTTGTAATACATGGTACGACTCATAGTGGGGGATCTCATAGACTTAGTTGAGTTGTAAAAATGTTTTTGGAACTAGGTACGAGACTAGGGCTACGACTTGTAAGCCATCCTATAAGTCATAACTACACTCGTACCTGCACATCTACAGTTGTATTAGTTCTTATTTGCTTTTTATTTAGTTTTGTTCTTTGTTGTGTGTCAAGTAAGTAAATTATATTAATGCTTATGTAGATTATTGGTTGTGTTGCAGATATCATGTTGCTCAAAGACAAAAGGGCTATCCAAACATTCAGATGGAGACTAGTGGATGAGTCTTCCGAGACTAGAGGTCCGAGGGTTCAGTTGTAGTCCATTGGGTCAGGATTGACCCTTTTGCCAATGTTCCTCAAACTCGAGCTTATACAACTTGGAAGACTATGAAAGTTAAAAGTGCCTTCGGTCTGAAGAGAATGTACAAGAAGTGGAGAAAAATGAGTCAGCGAGTAATTTACCTCAAATGACTCTTGGACAGTACAACTCAAAGTAAGAGTCTGAGAGCACTTCTTAGCCTGAGCAGGAAGAGGCCCAATCTTAGCCTATGGTCAAATCCAGATGGTATGTTGCAGGCATGAAAGAAATCTATGACTAGGGGCCAGAGGATAAGGGGTATGACAAGTTAGTCTTGCAATTTCACGAGAAAACCAGGTCGAGCACAACGGGATTAGATAGAGTAGCTGACATGGATGTAGGATTGGATTAGAACAGCCTCTATTAGATTATGCATCGTCTGGGCAAATATACCCCTTGGTGGTCTGTGAGCTCTAGGTTGCATACCTTGCTACACTCCATCGGGGGCTACCAAAAAACAAGAAGCCAATCGAGTAGCCGAGGCTACGAGTGGTGACATTCTGCCGAGTATAGTTTGGGTCCACTGATAGAGCACCCCAGTTGACTGCTAAGTATGATAGTAAGATCAATAAAATGAGAAGATCAAATACGAGGAAGGGTATTGGGGTCAGGACAGAGTTGTTATGGTGGATTGCGAGGCAGATCTGCAATTTGGTTGGGGAGCCTACATAGATCAAAAACCATGCAGACTCAATTATGAAAGCACACTTGACATTTCGGCCCAATTTTTGGTGGTCCATCATCCACTGGTGTATTAGGCCAACTTTCACAGATGATTTGATCACCCTTATGAGGGCTGTATTAATAGCCAACATCCTAGTTGATTAATCTATTGATTAGTCCCAGATTATATCAGAGTAGATCCATGAGATTGTAGCTTGGATGAACACCTCACCAAGATTTCCAGTTCTTATTCATTGACTATATAGTGCAGTAGGTGGTCCTATCAACCCTCACTGGGACCCTCACATGGAGGCTACACCCAGTATGGATCTCACCCCTATAAAGGCAAATGAGAACTCGTTGGCCTTACCACGCCCAACTACTCCTACCATAGAGCCTTTCGCTGTAGATCCTCAGGTCCCAACTCCATCTCTTGCTACTATAAGACTACTCCGGCCACTATAAAGCCCATACTTGCATCCGAGATCAAGTCTACACCATCCACCAGAACCCTAACATCAGCAACACCTACATTTTAGGTGACCTTCTTTTTTCTACTATTGGTTTTAAGGCTTTATTGTGCAGGGTGGCTGTAGCATAGGGAAGGCTACGAGAGTTGTCAACATACGTTTGACCATTGATTGATTAGATAGTTCAAGACTTTGAGGAGAGGATAACAGCATTTGCTAGTGAGTGAGTTGATGATATACTCTAAGCGGTTGATGCACAGATCGATGCATTCGAGGCTAGAGTCTCGAAGAGACTTGATGGAGCTAAGCCGACTGATATGAGTGTAGCCACTGAGGAGTTGGCCAAATTCAAGGATGACTTATTGCAGATGTTGGCAGCTCCTACTCCAACCCATAGGTAGTATTGATAGATGATAAGGCATTTGATTGTCTCACTGACTATCCATACACCCAAGGTAAAAAGCCGCTAGAACATATGATGACCTAGTGCCAGCCTCGAAGAAGCCAAGACAGGAGGAGAAGTCCATACCAGAGAAGGTGGTGCAGATGTCAATTATGTTGGCGGCTACGTAGATAGGGAGCACAACACACCCCGCATGGAGAGGGTACTTCTAGCGCTGTAGTAGAGGAGGAGAGTCAGATCCAAGACCCTACTGATCAGCCCATAGCTGGTGCTTAATGCACCAAGATGTTTGACTTGTTTTGACCCAATTCTTATCTTAAAATTTTTGATACTTTGTTCTCTGTTTAGGCAATCTCTTTATTACGTTGATTTTTTGTTGTGTTTAAATAAGTTGGATGTTATTTTTGCTTCTATTTTGGATGTTTATTTTTGGGCTTTCATGAATGTATGTATATATTTCTATGTTATCATATTTTTTTAAATTTTTGTCTTTACTTTGAGGATAAAGTATCATCTTTTGGTGTGATGGTAGAAGTTATGGATTAAGGTGAAGTCTGAGTAGCCTCAAGTCCATAAATTCCCCTATTTTTGATACCAAAGTTTTCTTGTCGTGTTTCTTTTTCCTTATAGATATTTATTTCCTATTGAACGGGCATGTTAAGGAAGTATAAATAATTTATAAATGCATAGTAATGTTATATTGTGGCATATATATAGTACGGTGCCACGCAAGCTACTTGGTGAGTCCTCCATTTCAGCGACATTGATCTATGTTCTATTATATTGTATTGAGATACTTTACTTTCTATTCATTTTGACTACGAGGGTGAGGCTGGATACCTTGTCTTGGCCTCCGTTCTTATCTATGTATTTTGAGATGTTTGTTGGACAAGTTGTGTATGTATGATTTGAGCTTAGACTCTTTATCTCTTCGTAGTGATGTTTTGCAAGCTATCACTTAGTCCTTTGATCCTTATTCTTACTTTAAGCCTTTCTACATGCTTCCACGGCCAATGATGTGTAATGACAAGTTAAGAGGCTTGATTGGGTACCCTTTGGGCTCCCCAATCGCAGTGTCATTCTACGCCCTTCTTTGGGTTGTCACAAACTTGGTATAAGAGCACTAGATTGTTAGATCCTCAGATTCTAACACAGTGCATCAATTAGATTCTTATTCATGGTTGCGTTGCGCACCATAACTATGAGTAAGAGGCCATTAGGCATTCTAGGAAATGTTTCACTTCTTCATGATCCATTACGTATGATAGAGTTAGATCCCCTGAGGCTTATTTTAACCCCTAATTATTATATTTCAGGATATGTCTTAAGCTATTGAAGACGATGATATATCAAATGCGGAGGTTTGAAATGCTCTTCGGTAATGGCCAAAGTGGTGACAACATTGGTAACTCAGCTCAATCATCAAATGGGTGCTATCGAGACTTTTTGTGGGGAGATGACAAGTAGTTAGGACAAGAGGGAACATAGTGTGGGTAAGTTCAAAAGTTTCAAATGTAGACGTATTGGTACTGTGGCCCCTAATAGTATGTGTTCTATTTGTGGAGGGAGTTATAGAGGCCCATGCTTGAGAGGCACCAATGTTTGTTTCCATTGTGGTGAGGAGGGGCATAAGAAGAAGTATTGTACTTGTAAATGCTATATGGATAAAACAGGTAATGATGCGATGACTAATCCCAAGTGTCAAAGGTGTGGAAAGAGCAATGGTGGCCCGTGACATAGGAACACTAGTGATTACTTTGGATGTTGTAAGGGTGGGCACAAGCTTGTGGATTGTCCATTTATTCCAAGGGGTTCAAGGGTGGTCAGCTTTTGGACCACGGTGGAAATGTTGATTAAGTGCCTTAAGGGGGGGTTGAGTGCCTGATGCTATTGCCAATAAGTTAAAGTTTCCTTGGCTTTGATGTACATGCATTTTTAGCCCTGGTATAGCACTACTTCTTCTCTATTCTTGTTGGTCGATGGTGGGGCTTCTTGTATGCCCAAGTTGTTGTGTGAATGTTTGGTGTCTATCTTTTTGTTGGGTATATTGTTGCTAGAAGGTTCATCGGTGATACTATGATTTTATATTATATTAGGTCTTGCCTTTATGGCTTGCTGGGGTTGATATGGTCGAATTTGATGTCACTATAGTAATAGAATGGTTGCATGCATGTTGTGTCTTCGTGGATGATAGAACCCATAGAGGTAGCCTCGATTCCCCAGTAAGCCCATCTTTGAGTGGGAGGTTGCTAGATGGTAGCGAGGGAGGTAGGTCTATTTCATGCCCTAAGGTACAATTGGACTTTAAGGGGTTTCATTTGTCATCTCGTGAGAAATGGAGGTGTTGAACATAAGTTATTTTGACTATAGAATTGTTGTTGTTTGTTGGATGAGGCTTTGAATGTCCTTTCTGATAGTTTTAATTTTGGGGTAGTGTCCTTTGGTTTGACTAGTACACCGGTTATGCCTATAAGTCTCATGACTAAGATCTCTATTCCCTACCTCAATAGCTTTATGGTGGTTTCGGTGATGATAATGTGGTTCGTTCCCTAAGGAGGTAGTGCATATGAGTCATTTGAGTGTAGTACTACAAGTTTAAAGAAGCGGGTTAAGTGCTAGTATGAGAGATGGGAATTTTTGTGCTAAGAGGTTGCCTTCATAGGTTTTGTGGTGCCACGTGATAGTATTAAGGTTTATATTAGTAAGACGAAGGTGATTAGAGATTAGCTAGACCTTTCACTTCATCTGCTATTAAGAGCCTCTTGGGTTAGTGGGCTATTGCCGGAGGTTATGAGTAGGGTGATTTTATATGTTAGGACGTTGCTATTTCTTGTGTTATTCCTTCTTACTAGTAAGGTTCATGTTTATGTGGGTTAGTCCTTGATTCCTTCTGATCAAGGAGACCTGAAATTATTTTTCAAGAAAACCTACATGGATTTTACTTATTTTAATTTGAGATTCGAATATTATGATTCCTAAAATTCTATTGATGCATGGGTAGTGTTTATCTGATGATTTTAATGTGATTTAAACCGTTATATGATGATTTACTTTGGGTTTATTAAGTTATAAGTATGCATATTCTACATTTTGAATTATTTATTGCTGATAGGTTACACTATGGATTTAAATATGGAATTATTTAGGTTTTCACTTTAACTTCATACTATAAATGTTAATTTAAATGAACTCTTCATTACCCAAGTTATTTCCTCATTGTTCATAGCATATGCATCCATGTACACAGATTATTTTAAAAAATTATGTTATGGGTAAACCCAATTTTGTTTTATGGTATGATTTTGATAAAAGGTTAGTTATGACAATCTTGTGATCATAAATATGTCTTTGATTTTGGCTCTGTAAGCATTTTGTGTGCTTGCACCATTTTGTATATGAATGGGCTATCCCTATGCATGAGTATTATGACTATAAAATAATGATTTTGGCATTTGAGCGTAAGTACAAATTATTATAAATTGTCTTTGGATTTTAAGCCTAATTGTGGGTTGAAATGATTTGGAAAAATGACTATTGCCTCTTTGAAAGTATGTACATGCATATTATAAGTATTTTTGTGGGATAACGACTTAGCTTGTTGTGTTGGGGGCCTTGGGGTAGTTTGGGCTACTTGCATAGCATGTTTCTATTGAGTGTAGAACTTGTAAGATTGTAATATAATAGGTAAGGATTGTTGATCTTTTTAGTCAGCTACGATGGGTTAGTCACTTCTCTAAGATTGATCTTTACTTCGATTTTTCTCCCCAATAGAGGATGAGGGTAGGTGATATCCCTAAGTGTCCTTTTTGGACTAGGACTGAGCATTCAGATATTAGTGGAGTTGTTTCGTAGGTTTATGCATCGGTTGTGTACATGAGGTTCATGAATAAAGTCTTAAAACCTTACATGTAGATGTTTTTGGTGGTCTCTAGTGATGAGGTGTTGATTTGTTTAGAGCTTATGAATTATTTGGGGGTAGTATTGCAAGTCTTAGATGATGAGGGGATTTGTTTCTAAATATGATAGGTGTGAGTTGAGGATAACAAGAAGGTTGTCAGAATTTCCTTAAGGATTATGTTATAAGTGTGCATTGGTTTTTCCAGTTAGGCTAGTGTTATTGTTTGTGCTCTAGGTTGTCTAGTTTGTGGGGACAATGGTCGTAAGGAGATGCCTAGTAGAGTCCATTGGTCGGTTAGATAGGGAGTTAGGTTGAAGAAAGTTGAGAATGTTAGTATAGTGTTCTTGATGGTTCAAATCTTCTTGGGTTAAGAGCACTAGATTAGGCAAGGCCTTAATTTTTGCCTTATTAGAGTTGGATATTTTGGGTGAGAGAATGATAGAGTGGAGGTTATCTCCCAAGGAGGAGATGGCGGTTGTTGTACCTAGTGGGTTAGGTGTATTTATGATTGACAATTGAGATGAGGATTGTGAGTTCTTATAAAGCGTAGAGGGAGGTTAGTAAGGTTGCATAAGTTTGGGAATTGCCTATGGTAGGGGTATGGTTTATCCAATTTGTCATGCTTCTATGTTGAAGGGATGTGATGGTGACCCTAGTGCTATAGAAATCTTTGAAGTTATTGGTGAGGTGGACGATAAATTAGCTTAGAAGGATATTCCGGTGGAGGTCTTGGATGGATGAGTGGAGAAATTGGTTAATTGATATTGATGTAGTGTTCGTCAAGGCCCTTTCGAAGAGTTGCCTATTCATATGTGTTTCTCGGAGAGTCGATGCGGACATAGAGAAGCGATATGCATATCTCTTTCACTCTATTCAAGCTTATGATTACATGCCAAGTCCTTTCTATGATTCTATGTCCTATCTTTCAACCCCTATGTCATTCATATCCATTCATGTTTAAGTTGGAAAGTTTATGATGAATTTACACTTATCCTGAAAATTTGAAAGTGGTATTTTACATGTTATGTTGTATTCTTGTTGGGGCTGATTTGTTGATGATCACCCTTGCCTTATACGTCTCTTTTACATTCGGGGATGAATGTTCCCAAGAGGAAGATATTGTAATGACCCGAAAAAGTGCCCGAAAATGTGCCTCAGAAATTCTCGAAATCATGATTTCCATATATCTAAAAATATGTTCGTTATTTCAAAAATCTGGCTTAATATTCTTGATCAGTTGGTCAAAATTAGATGAATAAAAAATAGCAATTATAAACTTTTAAGTAACAAATTCTATTGAGGTTTACGCGTTCCTTTTGTGACGCACCAAGGGCACACTTTAGTGTAATTCCTTCTCTGCATCCTCTCCACGACGCAGAGAGGTGTATTTTGCTTGGCAGTGTTTTCCTGTGCAGCCCAAAATATTCTAAGTATTGGGCCCAAGTTTCCCAAACGTGCTTTTATCTATACAGCTAAATTTTACCCTCATACTACCATAAACATTTCCTAATACTTACTCAAACACTTAGTCACATTTTAACATCTCAAAATCAAGTCCCAAACCCTCATCCCCAGCTAAGATTCTCCTTCAAGGTTCTTCTTGAAGCTTCAAGTGTCCATCTTCAATCTCTTTCAAGGGTTTTGTAAAGCTAAGGTATGTGATATGATGTTGAGCTATTGGGTCCTTTCACCCATGGTTCCTAAGTCTCCTTTTTACTAATATTGCATGATTTAGAGTTGATTTGACATGTGGGTCTTGTATATTGAGAAATTTCTTGCACATTGATTTTAGTTCATGAATGTATGGTTGTTTTAGCATGTTTTGAGCTCTACATCTTGGAACTAAAGCTGGATTTGATGAAGGGTTTTGATGTGAATATCTTGGGGGTGTTGCAAGGTGTTGATTGATGGTTTTACAACAGATTTTCTTGCATAATTTCATCTCTAAATTGCATGGTTTTTTTACCCCTATTTCACAGCCTCAAAATGTTTGATAAAATATTCGGATATAGTTCTTGAGGAATTCAAGGTCCAAAGCATGAGATATGATATGAATGATATTATACTGATAAAATGAGCTAATGTATATGATTATTCCTATATGAAGTATCACAATAGAGCATATGCTAAATCCTATATAAGGTGTTACATTAGACTATACTCGATCGGGGGGGACAAGAGCCGGAGTAACCATGTCGGGGGTTTATACTCATCAACCAAGTGAGGGGTTTATAGTTCGTCATTGATGTGCCATCAAATTATACCACATTTGGTGACTAAAATAAAGGATTTTGTGAGCTAAAAAGCATAGGCCATACGATCCCTCCTACAAGTTGTAGCTTACACTACAAGTCATAGATTATGTCGTAGCAGGAATCTGAAACCAAAAATTAGAAATTTGCCAAGTGAAGGTCCCCCTATGAGACCAGCCTATGCGTTATAATACACACTATGACTTGTATTGATGGACTCATAGCAAGAATCAGAGATCCAAACTTTGGACCAAAAACTGAAGACCAAAACTACGAGACCAGCATACGAGTCGCAGATCGAGTAATGACTCATACCTATGGGTCATACCAGTTCAGTCAAAGATGCCAAAAACCTAATATGAGACCCCGACTATGACTCATAGGTCATGCTAAGAACCTGATATGAGACCTCGACCACAATTCATAGGCCAACCTACGAGTTGTAACTATGAAATTTATCAAATGCTAGCTATCTTTTTTGCATAATTCGTAGGGTTGTTTAGTAAATACTATAAATAGTTTAAGTTAGGGTTTTGAAGACAGTTTGAATAGTAGATATTTATCCATTACATTTTGAAGTTTTTCTTACGGTTTAAGAGTAGATTATTGTTCTCTTTAGGAAACCCATTTTGGGGATTGCAAATCTTACTTTGTACTCATTGTTGATCAATCAAGCTTGTACATTTGCAACTTGTGGTGCCTATATCCTTTATTATTATTGGTAAAAGTCTCATCTATGTCTATTATGGGAATTTTTGTATCTTTTACCTTAACCATGAGTAGCTAAACACGCACAACTTGGGGTAGTAGGAACCACGGGTGGTTAACTCGAGATGGCCTAGGTTTTATGTATGTATATGATTGGTGTTTTGCATGTATTGTTTATTTCCGTTCTTGATTAATGTAGTTTGGTTGTGGATAACACCAAACCCTAACAACTGTCAAGATCCCAACTAAGGTAGTGATGAATAGGAAAAGGGAAGTACATGACAAGGTTCAGTTGATGTTTTCCCGTCTAATCGACCAAACCAAACTAAGGGGAGGTTGACTGGGATAATAGGTAATGGCACGACATGGTGGTCGACCAAGCACCATGGTGAAATTTGACCATCACCTTCACAAGAGAGTTGGAAGAACATAAGTTATTATCCTGTATGTGATTCACAGATCATAGTTATATTATCTAAGGTAATTGAGTCAACGAGCCATGGGGAACACAAATTCTCAAGTTGTCTCCAAAATTAAGTGTTTTGGCGGATTTGAATGAGTGTTTATTTTATGTTGTCTTTGAATCATAACAAACACCCCCCATTTGGAGATTATTGTTATTTATACTTGGAATGATTAGTACTGAAATCTTATAGTCAATCCATGTATTCTCTGTTAATTCAACCCAAACCTCGGTTAGGTTAATTACTGATAGCGACCACTTTCTTTTTGGAGCGTCAACATAATCATAAAATTATGGCACTGTTGTCAGGGAATATGACTAGGTTTTGACTTGAATTCAGTATTCGTTAGTTCTAATGTTGATTTCTAGAGTCTCTTGTACTTTACTTTTGTTTTGTTTTTGTTGTTTGATTTCTTTTGTCGGGTGTATTAGGTTGTATCCCAACACAAAGAGCCAAGGCAATTCCTTAGTTCCACTAACTTTAAATATCCATCGACTACCAAGAAGTATGGCTTGAGTGAATTAGGACATTGAGGTTGAGGAGGATATGCATGTGAATGAGGAAGACTTAAGAAAAGAGGAGAATCCACCACCAAGGGTTAACCAGACACAACTTAAAGATATTAATGCAAATTCTTATGGCTGGAATCAGTACCAATTAAACCCTATGGTAATGGATGTTATTGATTTTATAGTATTGCCACCTCTACCGCTAGATGGTAAGTTCATAGTATCAAGTTCATTGCTTTAGATACTCCAAAACTATGGCCTATTGATAGGGCTATAGTCAGAGGATCCCCACTATCATCTCCAAAATGTCTTCTTTGTGTGCAAAAGTGTCATGGGGACACAATATTTCAATTGGTGTTGTTGGATTGAGGGTGTATCCATTGTGACTGACTGGCAATGTTGCTCTATAGTTGTCTGAACTTCCTTCGGGTACCATCACGAGTTGGGCTGAGCTGTAGAGGGTGTTCCTAGAAAGACATTTCCCAAGGTCGAAGAAGTTTAAGCTTAAGGACCAACTTAGAAACTTTGAGCAATTTCATGGAGACTTTCTTCCCACTATATGGGACAGATTCACCAAATGCTTGAGGATGGTCCCTGATCATAAAATTGTTGATGATGCTTTGGTCGAGATACTCTATAGAGCACTTAATGATCATAGCAAAGCTTGTGCCAAAATGATTATGTGAGCTATTTTTCTTGATCAATCATTTAAGTTAGTTGCCAAAAGAATGGAACAACTGGTGAAGACCAACACAACATGGTGACAGAGCGAATGTGGTAATACATGGAGTTCTTGTGCGGTTACCATAAATAGACAATAGGCTAAATTAAATGAAGAGATTATAGAGTAGTTTCCTCAACTCCGTACGAGCATGGATTTGGTTTTGAAGCAAAACAAAGCTACTGTGAAGGCAATAGCTCACCAACCCCTAATTACTCCTATGTATGATGATCAATTCTTTAATGAGGATGCGTGTTATATTAGCAACTAGGTGTGGCGAGATTCCAGAACAACCCCCATGGGTCCAATTCTATCTATTGGATTTAATGTTCTGGGAATCAAGGTCAGAACTTTAACTGTGTTGGGATGTACAGAGATAATAGGGGTGGATACTATGAGAGAGAATAAAGATCCGATGTAGAATAGAGAAGAGAGGGATACAGAAATGGTCCTTATATGCCACCACACAATCTTGATGCCGGATCAAACAATTCTAGGATCGAAGAAAAGTTGTTGAAGTAAGTAGACCATCAAGATAAGACCCTAAAGGAAATGAAAGCAGATATCTCAAGTATTAATGAAAAGATAGAGTCTCATTCAGCGGCAATCAAGCAACTTGAGCGACAATTTAGACAAGTGTCTTCACAATTAAATCAATGCCAAAAGGGAACCCTACCAAGTAATAAAGTTTAAAATCCTAAAAATGAAGGGCGTTGCATGGCGGTGATGACTCGGAGTAGCAAGAGCATAATCGATACCCCTATGCCTGTTATTGTGGATGAAGTGGATGAGAAGGGTCTTGATGGTGAACTTGAAGTTGAGGAGAAGATCCAAAGGGTGTTAGGATGCAATAAAAGATAAGGGAGCCTGACAAAGTGAAATCCATCCCAAAACTCCTCCTCATTTCCCTCAAAGGCTTAAGTAGAAGGAATAGGAGGGTAAATTCAAACACTCTATCTGAATGTTGAAGCAAATCTCCATCAACATCCCTCTGCTAAAAGCATTGGAGAAAATGCTCGGATATGCTAAAATATATGAAGGACTTAGTTCCCAAGAAGCGTACTTTGAGACAAGAGTTCTCCCAATAACTCTAATAATGTAGCGCGATTATGACTAAATGCCATGCTAAAAAGTAAGAGGACCTTGGGGCATTCACCATTCCTTTCACTATCGGCGATATTTAATTTACAAGAGCATTATATGACTTAGGAGCAAGAATTAATTTAATGCCTCTTACCATTTTCAAAAAGCTTGGCCTTGGTACTCTAACCCCCCACATGAAGGAGATTGCTTATGGCAGATTGAACCATTAAAAAGCCGGAGGGAATCTGTCAGGCCAAAAGACCTATTAGGGTGAACTAGCACCCGTTGTCGATAAGGACTGGGAGAACTAACCTATATCTATGAACTTTCTATATATATATTATCAGGAATTTCTATATTTGACATATAGACAAGCAAAAAACAAATGCATATGGCTAGGTTGTTGGGGCCATGGTGTTTAAAGTATGATACATGACCACACTTTAATTTACATAGTCTACAAAATCTCTAGATTAAGAAAAGTATCTGATAAGAGTTGGTACAGGCCCTGGCTTGACTAACTGTATAATATAAAAATATAAGCTCTAGACACACACAATCTTCAAAGCAATCTGGAGCTTGGTAATAGCAGTTGGATATCCTGTACTCCTACTGGGGAGATCTACTAGCACTTGTACCTGCAACATGAAATACAAGTCCACCGTAAGGGACGTCAATATAAGATAATATACTGAACATGTAGGGCAAGAAATACTATATACGAAGTAACAACTCAAATGAAACTATACACTGGTGTAGGATAAGAGACCACCTTTAGTTGTACTGTGGGATCATGTACTTTATGTTCCTTTTTATTACATTACCTTTACTGTATAATCTGTGCACAACATGTAATAGAAATGACTAGCTAATAAATGGTAAATCTATATCGGGATTGGCCCTTACTAGGCTTTTTCTTTAACCCCTTGGGCTACCCCCCGTGATAGGATCGACCCTAGCTAGGTGATTCTTCCACCCCTTAAATTACCACCCATCAATAACAAATATACTTTACATTATCTTTAAATTACCTTTGAGATGATTCTTTTAGTGTTCATAATATTAGAGCTATAGGACTATAGATACAACATATGACATGTAAATAATCACAAAAGACAACACCATAATGAAAGGAGTAAGTTACAGAAATAATGAAATGCATAGGAGATAGAACAACACGTGAACTTTATTTGGTAGAACAAATTCGTGTATCTTGGCATCCAAGTAACTATGCAGATTTAAAGGTGACTATTCATGGGAGCATATGAACATGTGAAAGAGTTGAGACATGGTTAATAGTTGTGTCAGAGTTGGTAAGTGCCTATATCTGCCAAGGAGGGATCGAATTTTCATGCCAAATAATATGAAATCAAGTTGCCTTACATACCTCACTGTACGACCTCACTATTATCTTGAGATAAACTCCCCTTCCTCCAAATATTTATCTATCACATAGTAGGTAATAAAACTAGCATTAGTAGATAATAAATAAATCTTGGCAGCCCAATCTCATAAAAAAAACAACACATGGGCAACAAGTGCATAATTATAAACCCGAGCGTATTCTTTCAACCTTTTTTCCCCTAATCATATTTTCTAATATATATTCTCATATACATATAATTTTCAGCTTACAACAACCCACAAAGCACAACACATAATAATTCTCCGCAACATACAAATAGGCGGCATAATGTTACGTCCCTTTGCCACATTTTGACGTCGACAATGTCAAAACTGTTTTGACTTTACCCAAACTATGTACAACACATATATACATAAAAACAGCCTTAAAACAGTCTAAGAACAGTACCAAAGTAGTCATTAAGGAGGTAGGTCAATAGCCTCCTATGTAATAGCCCACAAGTTCGTATTAAGAACACAATTGCGATATCCTATAAGAACTCACTTTAGGAGACTGTAAAAGTGGTGCAACAACATTTATACATCATTCAAGAACCAATACTACTTAACAATAGTAGCCTCCCTTCATAATCAATCCAACCAAAAAGTGAAAAGATTCCAAATAAACAAGAAAAATGTATAACAACCTTGGAACACATGCTGTCCAAAATTTTCAGCATATACCTAACCAACATAGTCTCTTGATTTTCATGAATAAACCTTACTAAACACACAACTATAATCATTTAACTTTACCTTCTAGGTTGAGGTCCTCCTTAAGATCCCTAAAAGATTCTTTTGTCTGCTCTGAAAAGTCAAGAAAGGGTTGAGAGAAAACTTGGAGAGCAATCTGATATTTTTTTTGTTCAAATTGAAAATTACTTATGAGAGTTGTTTTAAACACTTTTTAAAAAGGGAATTTGGCTGAAATACGAAGGCATTTTTACCCTTACTTTACCAAGCTAGTCATGCAGATCCTTGCCCCTTTCACTTGGGCTTTATTGGGTTCAAATTGGTTATGCCTTGGCTGCCCATTTCTTCCTTTTCTCCTTACCTAGTTTTGGGCCCAATGACTCACCTGCTAGATTCCTAAGTCCTACAAGCACCTCAATTCTCTCACTTTGTTTAGGGCCCTGATCTCCTTAATTTGATTTAAAACTTAATTATACTCTACCCTCTTCAGCATTAGAAGCATATATCATCCTATAACATGAGATTCAAGCGCTTTAAAAAAATGAGCTCTAATTTTACCAAGCCATATCATATTTCCTTTGCATGGTACTAGTGTTGAAAGACTGGGGTATTACATCCTCCCCTTCTTAGGAACATTCATCCTCGAATGTTAGCACAATTGGATAGCTTAACCAAGTTTAAATCTTTACTTACGCAAACTTTAACAACACACTAAGTATTCAATTACACATACCTATTAGTGTCCCAATTCTGCATGTTGGACTTCCTCTTTAGTTTCAAATAAGTAAGAATATTTTAATTTCATTACATCCTCAGACTCCCATGTTATTTGTTCTGCTTGCTGGTTTCTCCAAAGTACTTTTAATGAAGCTATTTCTTTATTTCTTAGCTTCTTAAGACGATCTAGAATAGCAATAGGTACCTCTTTATATGTGAGATCTTATGTATCCTGTGCGTCTTTAATAGGAGTGATACGGGATGGGTCACCTGTGCATTTTCAAAGCATTGAGACATGAAAATTTGGATGAACCATTAAAAGCTCTTAGGTAGCTCTAGTTCATATGTAACCTGCCCAAACTTCTTAATAATTTTATATGGCCCTATGTAACGTAGGATCAGTTTTCCTTTCTAACAAAATCTCATAACCCTTTTCATTGGAGATACCTTTAAAAATACCCAATCCCATATTGAGAATTTGAATCCTCTCCTTCTGCATCCGCATATGATTTGTGGCGACTTTGGGCTATTTTTAGCCATAGCTATATTACCTTAACTTTTTCCATGGATTATTGTACTACATTTGGCCAAAGCGAGGTCGTTTCACCAACTTCAAACTATCCAAATGGTGACCTACATTTACTCCCATACAAAGCTTCTTAAGGTGCTATCTTGATACTCACATGGTAGCTATTATTATAGGAAAATTCAACAAGTGGAAATTGGTCCACCCAACTACCTTTAAAGTCCGATGCACAAGCTCACAACATATCATCAAGTGTATAAATGGTTCATTCTGCTTGACCGTCTTTTTGATGGTGGAAAGTTGTACTCAAATTCACTTGTGTCCCTAAACTCCTTTGGAAGGACTTCCAAAACTTTACGGTGAATTGAGCTCCTCGATCAGAGATACTGGAGATTGGGACTCCATGTAGCCTGACTATCTCTTTGAGATATAGCTTGGCACATTCTTTAACTGTATAATCACTCCAGACTGGCAAGAAGTGTTCTTACTTTGTGAGTTAGTCTATTATTACCCATATGGAGTCAAACTTCTGAAATGAATGAGGCAACTCGGAATCAAAATCTATATTGGTCATATCCCATTTCCTGGCTTTTTCTATTCTACTTTCACTTGTTGGCAATTTGGATGTTGAGCAATGAATTCTGCAAGGTCCATTTTCATGCCTCCCCACCAATACATTCCCTGCAGGTCGTGGTACATCTTAGTTGATCCTGGCTGGATGGAATATTGAGAATGATGAGCTTCTTTCATTATCCTCTTTGTTATAAATTAATATCAGGCACACATAATATATTTTGCTAGGTACGTACTCCATTTTGTGTTAGGTCAAACCCTTTTATCGTACCTTGACTTACCTTTTCCTTAAGTTATCGTAGAACAGGATCGTTGAACTATTTTTCTTTCACCTCGATTACTAAAGAAGACGCTGCTGCATCATGTACAATAACCCCTTCCTTTGGTGTATCAAGAAGGTGAACTCCTAAACTAGCTAGATGATGTAGGTCCTTAGCCACTCCTTGACTTACCACAGCTTGATCACCAGTAGTCATGGTTGCCTTATGGCTCAGAGCATGGGCTACCATATTTGCCTTCCTCGGATGGTAAAGTATATCAATGTCATAATCATTTATTAGCTCTAGCCATCTCCTTGTCTTAAGTTCAGGTCTTTCTGCTTAAAGATATATTGTATGCTCTTATGATCAGTATATATGTCAACGTGAACCCCATACAAATAGTGGTGCCATATTTTTAGAGCAAACACAACCACTGCTTGCCCAAGATCATGAGTCAGGTAGTTTTTCTCATGTGGTCGTAACTGTCTAGATGCATAAGTAATTACCCTACCATGTTGTATCAGTACACATCCTAAGCCAACTCCTAAAGCACAACAATACACTGCATACCCCTCAGTGCCTTCTAGAAGTACTAGAACAAGTGTAGATGTTAGATTATTTTTTTGCTCCTGGAAGCCTTTTTTTCAGCTCCTGGAAGCTCCTTTCACATGCACCATTCCATTGGAACTTGATTGCCTTATGTATAAACTTTGTTAGAGGTGCAGAAATAAAAGAAAAACCTTTAATAGACCTCATGTAGTAACCTTCCAAACCTAGAAAGCTCCAAACTTTCGTGGGTGTTGATGGTCTTGGCCAATCATTCATAGCCTCTATCCTCATCAGACACAATATGACCCAAGAATGCCACGGATTTTAGCCAAAATTCACATTTAGAAAATTTGGCATACAACTTTCGATCACTGAGAGCCTGGGACACTTGTCATAAGTGATTTGCGTGGTCCTCCTCTGATCTTGAATATACCAAAATGTCATCTATAAATACTATTACAAACACATCCAAGAATGGCTTGAATATCGTATTCATCAGATCCGTAAAAACCATTGGTGCATTTATTAGCCCAAATGACATAATAAGAAATTCAAAGTGACCATACGTGTTCTGAAAGTTGTCTTGGGTATATCTTCCTCCTTCACACTCACTTGGTGATACCTTGATCTCAAATCAATTATTGAAAAATTTGGCACCCTATAACTGTCAATCCTAGGGAGGGGGTATTTATTCTTAATTATCACCCTATTCCAATGTCGATAGTCGAAACACATATCAAGGTTCCATCCTTTTTATGTACAAATAACTCTGGTGCACCCCAAGGGGACATACTAAGTCTTATAAAAAAATTCTCCAATAAGTCTTTTAACTGCTCCTTTAATTTATGCAACTTTGCCAGGGCCATTCTATATGGAGGGATGGAAATAGATTTAGTGCCTGGAATTAAGTCAATACCAAAATCTACTTCTCATTCTGAAAGTAAGCCTGGAAGTTCATCAAGGAACATATCAACAAATTCATTCACTATTGGAACTGATTGAAGAGTTGTTGCTTTTGCCTCCATATGCCTCACTCTAAGTAAATGACATATCTACCCCTTGGATGTCATCTTTATGGCCTTAATATAATATATAAACTTCCCCTTTGGTGTCCCTACATTACCTTCCCATTCAAGAACTGCCTCATTTGGAAAGTGGAAGTACACTTTCTTAGTTTGGCAATCTATGGTGTCATAGCAAGAAGCAAACAAATCCATACCCATTATAACATCAAACTCCACCATTTCTAAATCAATAAGGTCAGCCAATGTGTTATGATCACAAACAGTGACTACACAGTCATAATAAATCTTTCTACCCATAATAGATTCACCGGTTGGTATGGACACTTCGAATGGTTTGTTTAATAATTTGGGTGTTCTCTTAAGCTTCCTAGAAACTAGTGGGGTAATGTATGATAATGTAGAACCAAGGTTAATTAATGCATATACATTATGTCAAAGATGGACAATATACCTGTGACCACATCAGGTGAAGCTTCTAAATTTTATCGACTCCCCAAAGCATAAGTGCGATTCTGGACTCCGCTAGAGATAGTTGCCCCTCTAACACCTCTACCATGACACGTTGGTGCTTGTTGACCCTTATATAATGGAGGAACTGACGATGATGATGCAATAACTGACCTAGTAGATTGTGCTATATCACCCACATGCTTTCTCGGGCAATCTTTTATCATATGCCCTGGCGCACCACACCAATAACAAGAGTCTATCCCAACACGACATATACCTAAATGACTTCTTCCAAACTGTTTACAAGGTTGCATAGAGGTCATTTGCCAACCTGCTGAATATCCTATTGTCCTAGTACCTTGTCCCTTACCTTGTTGACCAAACTAATTACTTTTATACCCTTGTAGTTATGCTGAAGCATTGGCTACATTGTAGGAGGATAATGGCCTAGGCGATCTATTAGAAAATTGAGACCTAAGATCACCTTGGGATGGTGTAAACTACCCTGTAGATCTGGCCCTTTTGGCATGCCCCCTTTCCAACTATTGTATCGTTATTCGTTTCCTCTGATCCTCCAACTTATGTGCAAAAACTTGCATTCTCACTATATTCATGTCTTTGTTCAAGGGAGCAATGGTAAAGTCTCTGACCAGATACATATCCAATCTATCTACATATCGATGAAATCTATCTGCCATAGTAGTAACTATTTTAGGAGCATACCCAGCTAGGGAATTAAATTGAAAGATATTGTAACACCCCACATTTTACATGTACTAATGCTATGCTAGTAAATCATGATATGGTTTGGTCAAATTAGAGTAAATTCTTAAAAGTTCTTGAATCTCGTGTTAATGGGTGATATGGGTGTCGAATAAGATGGTTTAGTGTATTCATGTTTTATATTAAATTGAGAATATTAAATCCCTAAACAAAGTAAAAGAATTTATGGTCTTGTATGACTTAATAATCTAGTAGGTAAGTCACCTACTTGCTTAGCTTAAATTTGCTAGCTAAACGGAGACGAGGCTCGACGTCAAATTTGTCCAAGTACGATTATGGATAAAGTCTATGTCAAGGGTGTAATTTTAACCCATGATTTAGCATCTTAAATTGAAATTATTGTTAGTCCAATAAGAATGTAAAGTAAATCCCAAGTATATCCCAAATCACATGACTATTTGGTCCAAAAATGAATTAAGAGGAAAGCTGGAAATCGGCAGCCAAAGTTCATTAGATTTGATGCCCATTTAGGCCCACTTTTTGGGAACTAGTTGCTGATGAATTAGTCTAAGTATATGAGGTATTATTTGGTCAAAAAGGCCTAAAGAAAGTTTTCCAAGTGAGTCCTTTAAAGAGGGGTTACAAGCAGCAAAACTTCATTTACTCTTACACTTGGAAAAAGTTTAGCTTTCCCCATTTTCTCTCCACACTTCTTAAACTATCAAAGCAGCCACAAGGGAATTTATGGCATCTTAAACGAACACCTATATATTGAAGAACAAAGATAAGTAATTATAGTTGTGTGTTTAGTATGATTTCTTCATGAAAATCAAGTATATGATAGTATGTTATGCTAGAAATTCTGGATAGCATGTGTGCAGAAAATTGCTACACACGTGCCTTTTGTTTTAATGACTTTTATATGGTTTGTGGGATGTATTATGAAGATAATTTGATGGTCTTAATATGGTTTGAGTTATAGATATTAGCCTAAGGTTGTTGCCCAGATTTTGGAATCATTTAACAAATGAGTTTTATTGTGCTATCTTAAGTGTGATGTTGGTTGGAAGTTGTGGGCTATTTGATAGAAAGCTATTGGCTCACGAACTTCATGACTTCTTGGGTGATATTGCAAGACTGTATTATCACTATTTGTATATGTAAATATTTTTGGAACCATTTGGTTAGAGTTGAAAAAGGTTTGGAATTGTCGACGTTGAAGTATAGCGAAGGGGGATAATGTTATGCTGTCTATTTGTAGGTTATGTAGAATTACAATATGTCGTTCCACAACCTTTCCCTATTTTGGGACTATTTTTATACAATATTAAGACTTATTTTATGTTGTAAAAATGTTAGAAATAATTTAGGTAAAGTTAAAACAGTTTCGGGATTGTGGACATTGAAGTGTGGTAAAAGGATATAACGTTATGCCGCTTGTTTGTATATTGTGAAGAATTGTTATGTGTTGTGCTTTGTGGGCTATTGTAGGAATTTGAAGGTCTGGAAATAAGATGTACATGACATGTACATAAGAATAGTTGTTAGAAAATACGTTTATAAGTGAAAAGGTTGAAGAAATGCCTTTGCATCACTAACTAAAAACATGTTGTCTGGGTGATCATTTTTATCATATTTGGCTGTCAAGAAGTGCTTCCTAATATTGCCTAATATGATATAGATAAATATTTGAGGGAAAGGAAGAAACTTCAAGATAGTAATGGGGTCATACGATGAGGTACGTAAGGCTGCTTGATTTCGTATCACTAGGCATGAAACATAGATCCTTGGGTAAGTAAAGGCATTTATCTACCCCAACATAACAAATAGCCATGCCTCCACTATTTCGTATGTTCATAATCTTCCATATATATATATACTTACCTTCAAATCTACATACATAAGTGGATACCAAGTACATGAGTTCTGTTGCTAAACAAAGTTCATGAGTTATTTCATTTCATATGCATTTCATTGTTTATGTAACATACTCTCTTCATTACCATATTATTTTGTATGATTATTTACATGTCACATGTTGCATATACAGTCTTATAGCTCCAATATTATGACCATAAAAAAAATCATCTCAAAGGTAAAATGAAAGATAAAGTATATTATTTTGATGGGTGGTAGCCTGAGGGGTGGAAGAATCACTTAGCCAGGGACGATCCTATCACGGGTGGTAGCTCGAGGTGTTAAGGAAGAACCTAGCCAGAGACGATCCCAAGACAGTTTCACCACTTATCAGCTTGTCATTTATAGTACATGACATACACAGATTATACAGTAAAGGTAAAGCTATATAAAGAACATAAAGTATACGATCCCAAAGTATATCCAAAAGGTGGTCTCTTATAACACACCAGTGCATAGTTTTATTGAAGTTGTTACTTCATATTCAATATTTCATTCCTTACATACTCAGTACATTATTTTGATACTGACGTCCCTTATGGGAGACCTACATTTCATGCTGCAGGTACAAGTCCTAGTAGATCTCTCTAGTAGAGTCCAAGACATCCAGCTGCGGTTACTAAGCTTCAGGTTATTCCAGAGCTTTGTGTGTGTCTAAAGCTTATATATTTTTATTGTACAGTTAATTGATATGGGGCCTGTCCCAACCCTTATTTGATACTTTCTCTTATATCTAGAGGCTTTGTAGACTATGTAAATTAAAGTATGGTCATGTCTAGTACTTACGACACTGTGGCTACAACGGCCTAGTTGGATGCATTTCCTTTCGGCTTATATTACTATTTACTTGCATAAAGGCATGTTAAATATAGAAATCCTTTATAAAATATATAGAAAGTGCATAGATATAGGTTGGTTCTCCTGAGCATTATCGGCAACAGGTGCCGGTCCTCCCTATCGGGACTTAGGGTATGACAGCTATACTCCCTCATGCTCATATTCCCTTGGTGGAGATTCAAGAGCTGATCTGCATAGGCCTCTCGTATCTCTAACTGTAAGTAATGGTCAAGAAATGCCTCTTTGAACTCCTTCTAGGTAGTTGGGGGTGCATTTATACCCTTAGATTGCTTCCAAGGTTCATACCACAATATAGCCACACCCTTTAACCTATACGTTGCTAACTCGACAGCTTCTGTACCACTCACATGCATAATATATAAAGTGTATAGGATTTGATTGATAAAATCTTGGAGATCTTCATTAGGATCTAACTAAGTGAAGGATACAGGGTCCAAATTAAGAAAATCAAGTATCCTTGTGCCAACTGCCCTATTCGCACCACTTGCACCTAAAACTGGACTTTTCTATCTTTAACATTGCCCATCAACTATATGGGTCAATAGTTGGACTATATTTCTCAAATCCTACACGGTAGTATCAATAGGTGGTTCTGTGACAGAGACTCCTTTTGAAACACATATCATTGTCTCAGCTGACTAGGTATACAAACCATCACTTTTACTACCTTCCCTTTACCTTTGTTTTACCTTATTTCTGGCATACTTGCTGTACAAAATAATTTTGGAGTTAGACATAATGCACCTATTACAGTTGGCTTTATGGCACGATCTAAAGAATGAAAAGAAAGTCACAACTCCTAAATGCCACGTAGCCTCCTGTTTATAAATATGGTGCATAACACATCAATAAACAAGACTCTACACAGACACGGCTTTGTAGAATCCTTAGGACAACCCGCTCTGATACCACTTCTGACTTGCCCAAAGTCCCATTAGGGCAGACTGACACTCGTTGCCGATAAGGCCTGGGAGAACCAACTTGTATCTATGCACTTTCTATATATATTATAAGGGATTTCTACATTTGACATGCCTTTAAGAAAATAAGCAGTGATAACAAGCAAAAAGGAAATGCATATGGCTAGGCCATTAGGGCCACGGTGTTTAAAGTATCAGACGTGACCACACTTTAATTTACATAGTCTAGAAAGCCTATAGATAAGGAAAAGTGTTTGATAAGGGTTGGGATAGGCCCTGCCTCATCTACGTACAATACAAAAATATAAGCTATAGACATATACAAAGCTCCGAAGCAACCTAGAGCTTGGTAACAACCGCTAGATATTCTCTACTCCTACTGGGGAGATCTACTAACACCTGTACCTATAGCATGAAATATAGGTCCCCCATAAGGGACATTAGTATAAGATAATATACTGAATATGTAAGGCAAGAAATCTTGTATACGAAGTAATTGCTCAAATGAAACTATACACTGGTGTAGGATAAGAGACCACCTTTAGTGTTATCGTCGGATCATGTACTTTATGTTCCTTTTTATTACTTTACCTTTACTCTATAATCTGTGCAAAACATATAATGCAAATGACTAGCTGATTAGTGGAAAATCTATATCAGATTGGACCTGTCTAGGCTTTTTCTTTAACCCCTTAGGCTACCCCCATGATAGGATCGACCCAGCCTAGGTGATTCTTCCTCCTCTCGGGTAAAAATCCATCAATAAGCCATATACTTTGTCTTTCAACTACCTTTGAGATGATTCTTTTGGTGGTCATAGTATTGGAGCTGTAGGACTATAGATACAACATATGACATGTAAATAATCACAAAAAACACCACCACAATGAAAGTTGTAAGTTACACAAATAATAAAATGCATAGGATATAGAACAACACGTGAACTTTATTTAGTAGAACGAATTTGTGTATCTTGGTATCCAAGTATGTATGCAGATTTAAAGGTGACTATGTATGGGAGCATATAAACATGTGAAAGATTTGAGACACGATTAATAGTTGTGTCGGAATTAGTAAGTGCCTCTATGTGCCAAGGAGGGATCTACGTTTCATGCCATATAATATGAAATCAAGGAGCCTTACATACCTCGCTGCACGACCTAGATTTTACCTCGAGATAACCTCCGCTTACCCCAAATATTTATTTACAACATAGTAGGTGATAAAGCTAGCATTAGCAGCCAATAGATGCATCTTGGTAGCCCAATCTCATAAAAAATAACACATGGGCAATAAGCGCATATTTATAAACCTGAGCGTATTCATTCAACCTTTCCACCCCTAATCGTATTTTATAACACACATTCTCATATACATATCATGTACAGCCTATTTTAGTTCCATAATAGTCTTACAACAGCCCACAAAGCACAACACATAACAATTCTACACAACATACAAATAGGGAGCATAACGTTACGTCCCTTTGCCACATTTTAATGTCGACAATTTAAAACCTATTTCAACTTTACCCAAACTATCCACAACACATATATACATAAAAATAGTCTTAAAACAATCTAAGAATAGTACCAAAGAAGTCATTAAGGATGTGATATCCAATAACCTACAAGTTCGTATTAAGAACACAATTGCGATATCCTATAAGAACTCACTTCGGGAGACTCTAAAAGTGGTGAAACCACATTTATACATCATTTAAGAACCAATACTCCTTAATAATAGCAGCCTTAATTCATAATCAATCCAACCAAATAGTGAAAAGATTCCAAATAAACAAGAAAAACGTATAACAATCTTGGAACATGTGTTGTCCAAAATTTTCAGCATATACCTAACCAACATAGTCTCTTGTTTTTCGTGAAGAAACCTTACTAAATACAAAACTATAATCACTTACCTTTACGTTAAAGGTTGAGGGCCTCCTTAAGAACCCTAAAAGATTCCTTTCGCTGCTCTACAAAGTCAAGAAAGGGTTGGGAGAAAACTTGGAGAGCAATCTAATTTTGTTTTTCTTCAAGTTGAAAATGACTTATGAGAGCTATTTTAAAGCCTTATTTAAAAGGTGAATTTGGATGACCTACTAAAGAATTTTTAGCCTTACTTTACCATGATGGTGATGTAGCTCCTTTCCCCTTTCACTTGGTCCTTATTGGGTTCAAATTTGGTTAGGCCTTGGCTGCCCATTTCTCCTTTTTCTCCTTACCTAGTTTTGGGCCCAATTAGTCAAGTGGTTTGTGGTGTACTTGGGCCCTTTTATTATACATCTTGGGCTGAAAATTAATTTCATTTATGATGGTAAAAAATAGGCTAAAGTTACACCCTTAACTCAGACTTTATTAATAATAGGACTTGGACAAATTCGACGTCGGGCCTCATCTCCGTTTAGCTAGCAATTTAAGCTAAGTAAGTAGGTGACTCACCTGCTAGCTTTCTAAGTCCTACAAGAACCTCAATTCTCTTACTTTTTTAGGGCCATGATATCCTCAATTCCACTTAAAACTTATTTACACTAGTAGGAACATTCGTCACTGAATATTAGCATAATTAGATAGCTTAACGAAGTTTAAATCTTTATTACACAAACTTTAACAACACACTAAGTATTCAATCATACGTACCTATTAGTGTCCCAATTTTTCATTTTGGACTTCCTCTTTAGCTTCAAATATGTAAAGGTATTTTGATTTCATCGCATCCTCGGCCTCCAATGTTATTTCTTCTGCTTGCTAGTTTCTCCAAAGTACTTTTACTATATTTGTATTTCATCCAAATTCAAGTGTCTCTAGCTTAATTCCGGATCTCAAGAACTCCATTCAAGATTAAAGCATCCTTCAAGTCTACATCAAGGAATCTCCAAATTTAGGTATGTGGTTTTCATCCATTCTGTCCTTCCACCCATGGAGCCCAATCTTTATTTCTATGAAAATTATATGATTTCAAGTTGTATTACTTATGGGTATCTATTATTATGAAGTATGAGCATGAAATATGTTGGGTTTTTTTCAAAGGTTAATTAAACATGCATGTTTATCTATCTCAAGCTTATACCATGAGTTGGTCTTGTCTATTGAGACTATGTATATGTTGAACTATGGAACTATGATCTATGATGAGATTTGAGATAGATTTCGAGCTATCTTACATGAGGGTATTATAATATATTGGTTGGTTGATTTGCATTGAGTTTTTTCATATGATTTCACTCTCGAATTGCATGATTTTGAACAAGTATTGCACAGCCACCACATGTTTTACACAATATAAAGTTAAGAGTCCTCAAGTTATTTACATGTTTCATAAGTGAAATTACTACGTGATGAATTTGGGCTATGAATTATGAAATGAATTCATGAAATTATCTATGATTATGCAAGTATGAAGTTAATCCCTATTTTCATGATTTACCTCTCGTGAGCCATTCATGTTAAAGCAAGGGTTCATGTATGATTATGATCTATTCTAATGTTTCAGGTTATGCTCACCATTAGAGGTCACATTTGTTTAAGAGCTACTCATGTTATGATTCTATGTTCATTAGAAGTTACTAAATATATGATTATTTCAAGTATATTCCATGAGATTAGACTTAACGCCGATAGATTTGATGTCTGCGTGGACTATCTCCAAAGGTCCATACTCCTTTTCTCAAACTATGCGCCAACATAGGATTATGTTATACCCTTGCTATAATAATGGATCCATATAGAGTACTTTATCGTGAAACTCACCCTGAAGTGGGATGTGTTCCCATAAGAGATGTTACTTTTCTGAAATGGGACGGGCTCCCACAAGGTGATGTATGGTTTACATTGGCAAGTAGACCACCTCTTTACCAATGAGGGGTAATTATTGGGATTCCAAATTATAGCTCATTAGGTCTTATTCTATATCAGTATAGGTCTTTTCCCACATATGTGTTATGTCCTATGCCAGATAAATGATTACAAACATGTTTTACTTCAAGCAATGATCATGCATGCCATGTTGAGATTGTGCTATCTATTGACTATGATTATGCATTTTAACTACATCGGTCTATATATTGTTGTGTTGCATCCAACATACTTAGTACATTCAAATATAGTAATGCATATATTATGTCTACATGATATCACTATTTAGGGATCGGAGCTCCTCATGATCATTCCCCACGTGGATAGTGAGATACTTTAAAGACAAGCTTGGTAAGTCATCAAGTTCTAGGACACTATCTACTTTTCTCCTATTATTTCTTAGACTTGTTTATATTGAACATTTAAGATTATAAGGGTGATCCCAAAAAGTGTCTTGGCTCCCACTCCATTCCAAGGTTAGATGTGTATGTTGTATATTATAATGTTATTATATTATGAGCTTGACTCTTATGCTTTGTTTATATTCAAGACTTCCCTTAGTCCCACATTCCATTTGATATATCTTTTGTTGTTGTTTACTTTACTTATGTGATCAAGGATGTGTGATTGACATGTACGAGTCTTGTTTCGGTCCCGTCGAGTTTCCATTTGTTGTGTCACATCTAGGCCATAGGCTTGGGTCATGAAAGTCATGGTAGTAATAAATGGGAAAAAAGATTAATTAATAGGATTGATTGATGTTTTCTCATCTAATCAACTAAACTTGATCAAGGGGAGGTTGTACTAGAACAATAGGTAAGGGTTAGTAATGTCACACTACGGGGATGAATCAAATCACGTAGTGAAATTTACCTCTCGCCTAGGTCAAAGGATTTGGTAAAGTTAAGTTACTATTCTGGATGCTATACATTAGAAAATAATGCGATTATCCTGTAATACTAAGTTAGAGAATCATGGGGAACACAATACCCTAGTTACTTTTCTTACTAGTTTTACACACTTATCTTAGTTTAGGATTTCTTTCTGCAAACTTACAAACCCCTCTTCTAGGGAAATAAGTAGGTTAATTAACTCAAATCACTTGACATTACACTAAGTATACCATATTCCTTGTGGGATTGACCCTAACCTCGATTAGGTTATACGGATTGACAGTGACTACTTTAATATTCAAAAAGGAGGTATAGCTTGGGTGATATCAATTACTTGAGTAGGTAGACTAATACTGGTGTACCCTATATTTGAGAGGTCGACTATCAGTTATACTCATGGCTACACCTTGTGTCTCTATGGTTATGATTCTATTGAAATACGATACCCTGAATTCTAGGGTGACTGGATTGTGAGATAAATGTTATGGCTAGAGGCTTAGTGGGATTGTCTGTTGTTGTATCACATATAGTTGCATTATCAGCTGAGATATCATCCCCTCTACCCTAGAGATTTGTTATGATTATTTGTTGGTCGGGATTGTGTCATTTGGATTACTAGAAAGTCTTGTCAATGGCAATATTGATCATTTTCCAAGTTGCCTAGTATTTGGATTATATTTTTATGATGTTAGCTGCATTTCTTAGTTTCTTTCTTACTTGAGAATGGATTTCAAGCTTATTTTATCATAGCTCAAGTATTAAGGTAGTGGAAGGCCCCTTTTATTAGTGTAAGATTTAGTTTGGTGATTCATCAGAATTATGATATGCAAGTCAAGCTCTATTGTCAATGGCCTTGGTTTTGTTATTACCCTGGCGGCGAATTAACTTGTTTCTATGATATGGTTGTTGATGTTGTACTCCAACTAGCTAGGCTAAGTCCACAAAGACACTCCCGTACTACATAGACTTGTTATAAGATATCTTAGCCAGGGTCCAGGGTATTCATGATAGACTGAAGATAGCTCATAGTTGGCACCTAGGATTATGTCAACCATGGACTCCCATTTTTATAGTTTGAGATTTGAGACAAAGCGATTCTTTGGGTGTCGCCCTTGAGAGAAGTCATACGGGTTGGATGTCACGGTTAAGTGTAGCCCTAATATACTTGCCCTTGAAGTTCTTAGGTAGAATGGATCGATTTTGACCTGAGTTAGCCCTAATGCAATGTTAGTTGGTTTTATGTGTATTTGTGTTATGTTTATAGGATTACAGGTTTGGCCTTGATTTTGGGGAAAAGTGCAGAAGATTCTAGTTTTTGCTGCTATAAGAGACCCTTTACAGTCCACAGATCATTCTATTGGTCGTGAATAGGTTTCACAAGCAATTCCACCGAGGAGCTATTTTTAGAAGTTGATTATAGCAACATGCAGATGAGTCATGATGGTTTTAGGGGTTGTAGAAGATGGTTCATGCCCTGAGGATCAGAGATTGGAACTTTATGAAGTTCCATCAAAAGAAATCCCTTTATGGGTCGTAAATAATTTTACGAGTCATAGAGGGGTGTCATAGAGTTGAATTCCAAAATTTCAGCAGCTGAGTACAAGACCTGATTATGGGCTGTGCAATGCAATACGTCCCGTAAACCCCTTTCATATGGCGTAATGTCCAGTTCTTCTATTTTTGTTACAACCTATATTTTACTTATTTTCTATAGGTTTTTAGGTTATTTTTCATAAGTTTTTTGCCTAGAACTTAGAGAACTTAGTAATTAGAGATTGTGAGATTATATTTGGAGTCTTTTAGAAAACTTGTGCTTGAATTTTATCTTTAAGCTTGTGATTCTTATTGAAGTTGCATTTGCTTGTTCTCAATTCTATTGTTTAAGTGTTCAAT
Source organism: Solanum sejunctum (assembly GCA_025642045.1). Taxonomy (NCBI): domain Eukaryota; kingdom Viridiplantae; phylum Streptophyta; class Magnoliopsida; order Solanales; family Solanaceae; genus Solanum; species Solanum sejunctum. Next base: position 28,179 of record JAOTQJ010202009.1, on the reverse strand, counting down.
TATATTTTCTCCATCCATAATTCTTGCGTCTACACAAAGTATAAGTATCTAAATCCACAACTAGGGTTGTAGGAACTATAGAGAACTGACAAAGTAAAACTAAATAATTTGTAATTCTTGGAAGGCATGTATTCATGTATTAATTAATTCTCTTTGTTGTACATATTTTCTTATACTGGCCAACATTAGAACAGACCTAGTGTTACTGACTTGGACCAAGGGAGTAATGAATAGGAAAAGAGATTAATTAATAGGATATGATTGATGTGTGCTTATCTAATCAACCAAACTTGGCCAAGAGGAAGTTGTACTAGGACTAATAGGTAAGGGTTAGTAATGCATACTATGGGGATGCACCAAGTTAGATTGTAAAATTCACCTCTCACCTTTGAACAAAGGGCATGGTGAACATAACTTCCGTCCTGCATACTAGAAGAGAATTAGGTTATCTAGTGATACTGAGTTGGGGAATCATGGGGAAAACAATGTCCTAGTTTCTATCCATATTGATTTCTCTCTTTTGTTTGTAAGTTAAGTTTTATTTTCCATTGATTATTACAGACACCACCCTTTTTGGGGAAGTAAGTTGGTTAACCACTCGAATTGTGATCATTGAATTCTCTTATGTCTATGTATTCCTTGTGGGTTTGACCCTAACCTTCGTTAGGTTTTGTTATATGACAGGGATCACCTTATGCTTTAATAGGAGGAGTAAATTAAGCGATATCAACCATGCATATATATAAATGGCTTCTTAGACATTATGCATATATTCCTCTCAATTTTTGCATGGCATTTTAGAGGTTATTTTTCATTTTACTTGAGTGATTCAAAAGGCTACATTACTCAATTTTTTGCAACGAATGTTGTGAAAGTGTCGGATTCCGATTTTGGCATATATTTTGAGGTACAATCACTGCTTTTTCACTTATTAGATATCATAAATGAGAGAAAATTTTATATTGCGATGTCTCAGTCATTTTGCAATAGAATTAAGTAAACTTTGTATCTATATTGCTATATTTTTTGAGAGGCACATTGTGGTATGTTTGGATCATATTAATTTTGTTGTATTTTTGCAAAATTTTATTGAGAAGTTATGTAAGAAATGTTTTGTGATAAGAAATACAAATTCATTTGTAAGCTATTTGTCTATCTTTTGGCATCTGATTTGCGATCAATATGTAACTATGTACTTGGGGTGCTGTAGGAATCATTTTATGGGGATTAGTTTGAAATTTTGTGCGTGGGCCCTAGTTTCCCTCTTTTAGTCGTAATTGATATAATTTCACCTATTTCATTAGATTTTACAACCAAATTAGTTGAAATCATCTTGCGAGTTATGTTTTGATAACTGAGTAACGCTAGAGATGATAAAGAAGAAAAAAGCTCAGGTGGATTGATTTAGGATACGAGGAATCATATTCATTTAGGCTAGACTTTCTCTAAATCTTAGATTAAATGGAAATGCATGCCTATTTGAACTTCAATCTACAGAAATGTACTATTTATGGATAGAGTTGTTGATTACAATTGTATACACATGCATATGATCTGTGTGTTGTATATATGTACGATGTTATGGGATGATAATTCTTTTATTGATGATTATGTTGGCTGCAGTTGCTATACTATATTAATTCTTACATTGATTTGCTATGATAAGGGCCTAAAAAGAGGCTCGATGGGCTGAGAACATATGACAGGTACGTACACTAAGACTGACTCTTGCTTGTATATGTTTGTGGCCTGAAATTGTTGAAATATACTCTCTTGTGAGACTGAAAAGTAATTACGTTCTACTTTGTGCACTGATTCTAACATTTATATTTGTTTTGAGTACTTATGATTATCTAGATTATGATAGATTTGCCTAATTAAACCTGATTCTCTGGTGCGCTATGACTTATATGATCTCCTATATTGCTTTTATCTATTACGTATTTGTGCTACTAGTTTGTGATGGGAGAAACACACTAGGTGCTAGGAACAGTTATAGTTGTGCTCCAAAAGGAGGCCTTGTACTTGTGATGTAAGATACATTGCTATTGAGACACTAGCAGATTAGCGATGGGAGTGTGACCCTCTTAGCGAGATATAAGTTATATCTTATAGGACTCCTAGGCTATTTATGATGAGATAGTAGTTATGTAGGTTATTTTGTGTACTGGCACTCTATTTATAGAGGTGGACATTATCATTTTACCAGCACGTGGTTGTCTTAGGTGATATCCTTTATAGCAACTAGGCTGTGATATTATTCTTGGTAGGTGACATCCTTTTTAATGTCTGGCCTCTTGGGTCTTAGCTTAGGTTACAACAATGATGCTCTATGACTTGCTTTACACAAAGAAGGGGCCCAACAAGGGTCGAATATAGGCTAATGCCCTACTACACGCATGTGTTATGAAATTACTTGTACATGTATGAGGATGTGGAGCCTATTCTTGTTGAGATATGTTAACTAGAAGACCGTGTATTGATTTTATGTCATATTGTGGCCTTACTCTAGTATAGATAAGACCCTGGTGGGTTTCGTTATCCTGGATACTTATGATTTATCATGATTGTCTATGTTTACTTTGGGCAACTGTGATTAACAAAGTTATTGTATATTTGGCCTAGGTTAGACATGCCTCTATAGTGATTTGTGATACATATACACACTGTGATGTAGGGTAAGGCTTGGACACCTTGTTCATGAAGTCCATAAATATTGTTAGTGCACTAGTGAGGCCAAATCAAAATGACCTTACCTTGTCCGGAAAGCCGTCTTAGGGATGTTACTCTCTCATCCTCAATTGGTGATAACAAGATCTCAAGTCAATCTTAGAAAATGAGCGGTCTCTTACAGTTAATCTATCACGCCCAATGTCCCAATAGGGTAGACTGGCACCCGTTGCCGGGACAACCAACCTTTATCTATAAACTTTCTATACATATTATAAGGGTCTTTTTAACATTCAACATGCCTTTCAGAAAGTAAATAGTAATAACAAGCCAAAAGGAAATGCATATGGCTAGGCCGTTTAGGCCACGTTGTCTGAGGTACAAGACATGACCACACTTTAATGTATATAGTCTACAGATCCTCTAGATAAGGAAGAGTATCTGGAAAGGGTTAGGACAGACCTTGCCTCAACTAACTATATAATAAAAAATATAATCTCTAGACACACAAAGCTCTGAAGCAACATGGCGCTTGGTAACAACAACTGCATATTCGGCAGTCCTACTAGGAGAGCTACTAGCACCTGTACCTGCAGCATGAAATGCATGTCCCCCATAAGTGATGTCAATTTGAGATAATGTACTGAATATGTAAGGCAAGAAATACTGTATATGAAGCAAAACTCAAATGGAATTATGCACTAGTGCAGGATAAGAGACCATCTTTAGTTATACTGTCAGATCATATTCTTTATGTTCTTTTTATTACTAACTTTACTATATAATCTGTGCACAATATGTAGTACAAATGACAAGCTGGTCAGTGGTAAATCTAATCGGGATTGGCCCTGGCTAGGCTTTTCCTTTAACCCCTTGGGCTACCCTCCGTGATAGGATCGACCCTAGAGAGGTGATTCTTCTACCCCTTGGGTTACCACCCATCAACAAGTAATATACTTTACTTTATCTTTCAATTACCTTTGAGATGATGCTTTTAGTGGTCGTTATATTAGAGCCTTAGGACTGTAGTTGAAACATATGACGCATAAATAATCACAAAAGACAACACCATAATGAAAGGAGTAAGTTACACAAATAATGAGATGCATAGGAGGTAGAACAACACGTGAACTTTATTTTGTAGAATGAATTGGTGTTTCATGGTATGTAAGTATGCATGTAGATTTAAAGGTGACTATATATGGGAGCATATGAACATGTGAAAGAGTTGACACATGGTTAATAGTTGTGTCGAAGTTGATAAGTGCCTTTATGTGCTAAGGAGGTATCTATGTTTTATGCCAAATAATATGAAATCAAGTAGCCTTACATACCTCATTGTACGACCTTGCTATTATTTAGAGATAACCTTCCCTCCCTCTGAATATTTATCTACAATATAGTAGGTGATAAAACTAGCATTTGCAGCCAATAGGTACATCTTGGCATCCCACTCTCATAAAAATAACATGCGGGCAGCAAGCAGATATTTATAAACCCGAGTACATTTTTTTAACCTTTCTGCCCCTAATCGTATTTTCTAATACACATTATCATATACATATCCTATGCAGCCTATTTTAGTTCCATCATAGCCTTACAATATCCGACAAATCATAAGACATAACAATTCTATGCAGCATAAAAATAGGCGGATTAACGTTGCATCCCTTTGCTACATTACAACGTTGACGATTCCAAAATTTTACCAAGTTCAACCAAACTATTCCCACAATATTTATACATACAAACAGTCCTAAAAAAACTCAAAAATATTTTGTCAAAATTAGTGGAGGACATGAGACCATAGCCCCCAATCAATCAACCCACAAGTTCGTATTACAAGCACAATTACTATATAACACAAGAACTTACTTTTACAGACTATAAAAATAGTGCAGCAGCCATTATACATCATTATAGAACCAATACTAATTAAGAATAATAGCCTCCTTTTATAGTCAATGCAACCAAAATTAGAAAAGCTTCCAAATAAACGAGAAAAATGTACAATAACTTTTGGAACACATGTTGTCCAACAATTTTAGCATAGACATAGCCAATATAGTCTCTTGTTTGGCATAAGAAAATCATACTAAGCGCACAACTACAGTCACTTAACTTTACCTTTAAGGTTGAGGGCCTCCTTATGAACCCTAAAAGTTATTTTTTGCTGCTTTACAAAGTTGAAGTTTAGAGAGAAAGACTTAAGAAAATCTTATTTTTTTGTTCAAGTTGAATGACTTAAGTGAGGTGATTTTAAGCCCCTTTTGAAAGAGAACTTGGCTGACTTAACTTTATCATTTTAAGCCTTATTTTTGTCAATAAATCAAAGTACCATTTTGACTCTTTCACTTGGGCCTTATTGGGTTCAAATTGGTTGGTCCTTTGATGCCTATTTTGTTTCCTTTCTCTTAGTTAGTTTTGGCCCAACTCACCAAGTGAGTTTTGTTGTACTTGGACCCTTTATCTATTATTCTTGGGCTGAAAATATAGTCCATTTGTGATGCAAAAACATGGGCTAAAGTTCACCCTTAACACGGACTTTATTCATAATCGAACTTGGACAAATTCGACATCGCATCTCATCTCCATTTAGCTAGAAAATTTAAGCTAAGAAAGTAGGTGACTCACCTGCTAGATTCCTAAGTCCTGCAACCACCTCAATTCTCTCACTTTGTTTATGGTTGTGTTCTCCTTAATTTGACACAAAACATGTATACACTTGACCCTCTTAAGCGTTAGACGGACATATTGCCCTATAACATGAGATTCAAGAACTTTTAAAAATTGGCTCTAATTTGATCAAACCATATCATGTTTTATTTAATAGTACTAGTAATGTATGATGTGGGGTGTTACATCCTCCCCCCATATGAATATTCATCCTCGAATGTTAGCAAAATTGGAAAGCTTAACCTTTACTTACACAAGCATTCTATAACACACTAAATATTCAATCACACGTACATATTAGTGTCCCAATTCCTCGTGTTGGACTTCCTCTTTAGCAATAAATATGTAACAATATTTTGATTTCAGCGTGTCCTTGGTCTCTGATGTTATTTCTTCTACTTGCTGGTTTCTCCAAAGTACTTTTGCTGAAGCTATTTCTTTATTCCTTTGATTCTTTACCTGAAAATATTGAATAGCAATAGGTACCTCTTCATCGGAGTAAATTAACCTGCACATCCCAAATAGGAGTGATAGGGATGGGTCACCTATGCATTTTCAAAGCATTGAGACATGAAAAACTGGATGAGCCATTAACAGCTCTTGAGGTAGCTCTAATGCATATGCAACCTACCCGAACCTCTTCATAATCTGATACAACCCTATATAACATGGGCTTAGTTTTTCTTTTGTACAAAATCTCATAACCCCTTTCATTGGAGACACCTTTAAAAATACCTAATCCCCTACTGAGAATTCTAGTCCTCTTTTCCTAGCATGCGCATATGATTTGTGATGACTTTAGGCTGTTTCTAGCCACTGTTGTATTACCTTAACTTTTTTCATGGCTTATTGTACTAGATCTGGCCCAAGCAAGGTTGTTTCACGTACTTCAAACTATCCAATTGGCGATCTAGATTTCCTCCCATACAAAGCTTCATAAGGTGCAATCTTGATACTCGCGTGGTAGCTATTATTATAGACAAATCCAATAAGTGGCAAATGGTCTACCTAACTACCTTCAAAGTCCAATGCACGAGATCGCAACATATCTTGAAGTGCTTGAATGGTGCTTTCTGCTTGATCATCTGTTTAAGGGTGGAATGTTTACTCAAATTCAATTGTGTCCCTAAACTCCTTTGGAAGGACTTCCAAAACTATGCAATGAATTGAGCTCCTCAGTCAGATATAATGGAGATTGGGACTCCATGTAGCCTTACTATCTCTTTGAGGTATATCTTGGCATACTCTTCAGCTATATAATCACTCCTGATTGGAAAGAAAAGTGCTGACTTTGTGAGTCTGTCAACTATTGACCATATGGAGTCAAACTTCTTATTTCAGTGAGGCAACCCGGTTACAAAATCCATACTGATCATATCCCACTTCCATGTTGGAAGCTCTATACATTGCATATAACCTCCTAGCTTTGATGTTCGACTGTCACTTGTTAGCTATTTGGACATTGAGCCAAAAATTTTGCAAGGTCTTTTTTTATGCCTCCCTGCCAAAACATTCCCTTCAGGTCATGGTACATCTTAGTTGATCCTAGATGGATGGAATATCAGAAATGATGGGCTTCTTCCATTATCCTCTTTCTTAATTCATTAATATTCAGCACATATAATCTATTTTGGCAGTAAAGTACTCCATTTTATGTAAGGTCAAAGCCCTTTTTCGTACCCTAACTTTCCTTTTCCTTAAGTTGTCATAGAAGAGTATCCTCTAACTGTTTTTTTCCACCTCCACTACCAATGAAGATGTTGTTGCATTATATACAATAACCCTTTCCTTTTGAGTTTTAAGAAGGCGAACTCCCAAACTAGCTAGTTGTCGTAGATCCTTAGCGACTTCTTAACTTACCAAAACTTGATCACCAATATTCATGATTGCCTTACGGCTTAGAGCATCAGCTACCACATTTGCCTTCCTTGGGTAGTTAAGTATATCAACGTCATAATCCTTTATTAGCTCTACCCATCTCTGTTGTCTTAAGTTTAGGTCTTTCTGCTTGAAGATGTACTACAGGCTCTAATGATCAGTATATATATCAACGTGAACCCCATACAAATAGTGGCGCCATATTTTTAGAGCAAATACAACCACTTTTATCTCAAAAGCATGTGTTGCATAGTTTTTCTCATGTGGTCATAGCTTTCTAGATGCATAAGTAATTACTCTACCATACTATGTCAGTACACACCGTAAGCCAACTCCTAAAGCATCGCAATACGCTGTATACCCCTTGGTGCCTTTTGGAAGTACTAGCACATGTGAAGAAGTTAGCTTATTTTCAGCTCCTGGAAGCTCCTTTAACATGCATCATTCTATTGGAACATGGTCGCCTTATGTGTCAACTTAGCTAGAGGTGCAAAAATAGAAGAAAAACCTTCAATGAACCTTCTGTAATAACCTGCCAACCGTAGAAAGCTCCGAACTTTTGTTTGTGTCGTTGACCTTGGCCAATCTTTCACAGCCACTATCTTTTGTGAATCCACCCTTATTCCCTCATCATACACAATATGACCCAAGAATGCCACTGAGTTTAGCCAAAATTCACATTTAGAAAATTTGGCATAGAACTGTCAATCACGAAGAACTTGTAGAACCTGTCATAAGTGATTTGCATGATCCTCTTTTCATCTTTAATATACCAAAGTGTCATCTATAATTACTATCACTAACACCTCAAAGAATGGCTTAAATACGATATTCATTAGATCCATAAAAAGAGCTAGTGCATTTGTTAGCCCAAATAACATAACAATAAATTCAAATTGACCATAACGTGTTCTAAAAGTAGTCTTAGGTATCTCTTTCTCATTCACACTCACTTGGTGATAACCTGATCTTAAAACAATTTTTGAAAAGCATTTGGAACCCTGTAACTGATCAAATAAATCATCAATCTTGGAGAGGGGGTATTTATTCTTAATTATTGCCCTATTCAATTTCTGATAGTCGATACACATTCTTAAGGTGCCAACCTTTTGCACACAAAACACACTGGTGCACCCTAAAGGGATACCCTAGGTCTTAATAAACCCTTCTCCAATAGGTCTTTTAACTGCTCTTTTAATTCACGCAGTTCTGCCGGGGCCATTCTATATGGAGGGATGGAAACAGGTTAAATTCTTAGAAGAATGTCAATAGCAAAATCCACCTCTCATTCTAGAGGTAAGCTTGGAAGTTCTTCAGGGAATACATCAACAAATTTATTCGCTACTGGAACTGATTAAAGAGTTTGTGATTCTGCCTTCATATCCCTCACTCTAACTAAATGACATATATACCCCATAGACATCATCTTTTTTGTCTTAAGATAAGAGATAAACTTAACCTTTGAAGCCCCAATATTCCCTTCCCATTCTAGAACTGCCTCATTTGGAAAATGGAAGTATACTCTTGTAGTTCGGCAATCCACAGTGGCATAGCAAGAAGCTAACCAATCCATACACATTATAACATCAAATTCCACCATTGTAGCACAATAAGGTCAGCCAATGTATCACGGTCACAAACAGTTACTAGACAGTCATAATAAATCCTTCTAGCCCTGATAGATTCACCGGTTGGTGTAGATATTTCAAATGGTTTGTTTAATGTTTTGGGTGTCCTCTTAAGCTTCCCAACAACTAGTGGAGTGATGTATGATAGTGTGGAACTAGGGTGAATTAATGCATATACATTTTGTGAAAAAATAGATAATGTACTTGTGACCACATCAGGTGAAGTTTCCAAATTTTGCCGACTCCCAAGGCATAAGTATGATTCTGGACTCCACTAGAGCTAGCTGCCTAGCTATCTAACCCTCTAACATCTCTATCACCACCAATAGGTGCTTATTGACCCCTACCTATTAGATGAACTGATGATGCTAATGCAACAACTGATCTAGTAGGTTATGTTATATCACCCATATGTCCTCTCAGGCAATCTTTTATCATGCACGCTGGCGGACCACACTAATAACAAGAATCCATCCTAACATGACATATACCTAAATGACTTCTTCCATACTGTTTACACGGTTGACTAGGGGTCATTTGCCGACCTGCTGAATATCTCACTGTCTAGGCACCTTGTCCTTCACTTCTTGGACCAAACTAATTTCCCCCAGACCCCTGAAGTTGTGGTAGAGCACTGGCTGTAGAGTAGGAGGATGATGACCTAGGTAGTCTATTAGAAAATCGAGGCCTAAACTTACCTTGGGATAGTGTAAACTGCCCTATAGACCTTGCCCTTTTAGACTGTGCCCTTTCTAACTCTTGTGTCCTTCTTTGCCTCTGATCCTCCAATTTTTGTGCAAAAGCTTGCATTCTCGCTATATCTCTGTCTTTGTTCAAAGAAGCAATGGCATAGTATGTGACCAAACATGTATCCAGTCTATCAACATATTAATGAACTCTATCTGCCATAGCAGCAACTATATTAGGAGCTTACCTAGCCAGGGAATTAAATTGAAGGCTATACTTCCTCATGCTCATATTCCCTTGGTGGAGCTTCAAGAACTGATCTGCACGGGCCTCTTGGATCTCTAATGGCAAGTATCAAGAAATGCCTCTTTGAACTCCTTCCAAGTAGTTGGGGGTGCATCTATACCCTTAGATTCCTTCCAGCTTCATACCAGAATATAGCCACACCCTTCAAACCTATATGTCACTAACTCAACAACTTTTGTACCACTCACATGCATAACATCTAAAGTGCTCTAAATCTTATTAATAAAGTCTTGGGGATCTTCATTAGGATCTAACCCCGTGAAGGATGGAGGGTCCAAATTAAGAAAATCACATATCCTTATGCCAGCTTCCCTATTCGCACCACCCGCAACTATAACTGGACCTTCCTATCTTTGACCTTGGCCAACAACTATACGTGTCAATGGTTGGATTGCATTTCTCAGATCCTACACAGTAGCATTAATAGGTGGTTCTGGGGGAATGTCACCACTTTTGGGTTCATCTGGAGCTAGAGTTGGAGATGTCTATGATAAGGACTCCTCTTAAACCTCATTTCATGGTCTTACCTGACTGGGTATACCAACCAACACTTATACTTCCTTCCCTTTACCTTTGTTTTTCCTGGTTTCTGGCATACTTTCTGTACAAAACAATTTAGGGGTTAGATGCAATCCACTTATTACATTTAGCTCTATGGTACAATCTAAAGAATGAAAGAAAAGTAACAACTCCTAATTGCCACGTAGCCTCCTTCTTATAATGTGATACACAAAACATCGATAAACAAGAATCTACATAGAAATAGCTTTGTACACTCCCTAGGATGACCCACTCTAATACCACTTCTATCATGCCCAAAGTCCCACTAGGGCATACTGGCACCCATTGTCAATAAGGCTCGAATAACCAACCTAAATCTATGCGCTTTCTTTACAAATTGTAAGGGATTATTTTTATATTCAACATGCCTTTAAGAAAGTAAAAAGTAATAACAAGCCAAAAGGAAATGCATATAGCTAAGCCGTTGGGGCCAGGTTGTCTGTGGTATGAGACATAACCATACTTTAATGTACGTAGTCTGCAAAGCCTCTAGATAAGGAAGAGTATTTGATAAGGGTCAGGACACCCTTGACTCGACTAACTATATAGTAAAAAAATATAAGCTCTAGACACACAAAGCTTCGAAGTAACCTGGAGCTTGGTAACAACAGTTCGATATCCTGTACTCCTATTGGGGAGAGCTACCAGCACCTGTACCTGCAGCATGAAATGCAGGACCCCTATAAGGGACATCAGTATGAGATAATGTACCAAATATGTAAGGTAGGAAATACTCTATATGAAGGAAGAACTCAAATGGAACTATACACTAGTGCACGATAAGAGACAACCTTTAGTTATACTGTAGGATCATGTTCTTTATGTTCTTTTTATTACTTTACCTTTACTGTGTAATCTATACACAACGTGTAATACAAATGGACAACTGATAAGTAGTAAATATAATTGAGATTGGCCCTGGCTAGGCTTTTTCTGTAACCCCTTGGTCAACGTCCCGTGATAGGATTGACCTTGGCTAGGTGATTCTTAAACCCCTTGGGTCACCACCTACCAGCAAGCAATATACTTACTTTATCTTTTAATTACATTTAGGATAATTCTTTTAGTGGTCATAATATTATAGTTGTAGGACTGTTTGTACAACATATGATACGTAAATAATCACAAAAGACAACACTATAATCAAAGGAGTAAGTTACATAAATAATGAGATGCATAGGAGGTAGAACAACATATGAACTTTATATAGCAAAACGAATTCATGTATTTTGGTATCCAAGAATGTATGCAGATTGAAAGTTTACTCTATATCAGAGTTTATGAATAAGTGAGAGAGTTGAGACACAGTTAATAGTTGTGTTGGAGTTGGTAATTGCCTTTATGTGCCAAGGAGGGATCTATGTTTCACGCCAAATAATACGAAATCAAGTAGCCTTACATACCTCATTGTATGATCTCGCTATTACCTCAAGATAACCTTCCTTTCCTTTGAATATTTATCGACAACATAGTAGGTGATAAAACTATCATTAGCAGCCAATAGATACACCTTGGTAGCCCACTCTCATAAAAATAACATACGGGCACCAAGTGGATAATTATAGACCCGAGCATATTCTTTCAAACTTTCTGCCCCTAATTGTATCTTCTAATACACATTATCTATGCATATTATGTGTAGGCAATTTTAATGCTATAACAGCCTTACTACAGCTCACAAAGCACAAGACTTAACAATTCTATGCAACTTACAAATAGGCGATATAACGTTACATCCCTTTGCTATATTATGACGTTGATGATTCCAAAGATTTACCAACCTCAACCAAACTGTTCCCGTAACATTTATACCTATAAATTGTCCTAAAAAAGTTAAAAAATAGTCCTCAAAATAGGTGGAGGATGTCAGATCGCAGCCCCCAATCAATCAGCCCACAAGTTCCTTTTACGAGCACAATTACGATATCACATAAGAACTCACTTTTTCAGACTGTTGAAATGGTTAAACAGACTTTATAAATCATTATAGAATGAATACTCATTAATACAATAGCCTCCCTTCATAATCAATGTAACAAAAAATAGAAAAACTTCCAAATAAACAAGAAAAATGTACAACTTTCAGAACACATGTTGTCCAACAATTTCAGCATAGACATAACCAACATAGTCTCTTGTTTTGCATAAGAAACCCATACTAAACACAAAACTACAATCACTTACCTTTACCTTCAAGGTTAAAGGCCTCCTCAAGAACCCTAAATTCTCCTTTTGGCTTCTTTACAAAGTTAAGAAGTGTAGAGAGAAAGCCTTAAGAAAATCTGATTTTTTTGTTCAAGTTGAATGACTTGAGTAAGCTGATTTTAAGCCCCTTTTAAAGGAGCACTTGGACGACTTAACTTTCTCACTTTAGGGTTTATTTTATCAAGAAATAAAATTACCATTTTTCCCCTTTCACTTGGGCCTTATTGGGTTCAGATTGGTTGGGCCTTTGCTACCTATTTTGTTTCCTTTCTCTAAGTTAGTTTTGGCCCAACTCACCAAGTGAGTTTTGTTATAATTGGTCCATTTCTCTATTATTCTTACGATAAAAATATAGTGCATTTTTAATGCTAAAACATGGGCAATAGTTCACAAATAACAAGGACTTTATTCATAATAAGACTTGAACAAATTCGATGTTAGGCCTCATCTCCGTTTAGCTAGCAAATTTAAGCTAAGCAAGTAGGTGACTCACCTGCTAGCTTCCTAACTGCTGCAACTACCTCATTTCTCTCACTCTCTTCAGGGCAGTGATCTCCTTAATTTGATAAAAAACATGTATACAACTCGACCCTTTTAAGTGTTAGATGCGCATATCTCCCTATAACATGAGATTCAAGCGCTTTTAAATATAGGCACTAATTTGACCAAACCATATCATCTTTCATTTGAATAGTTTAGTATTGTAAGATGTGGGGTATTATATAATCAAACAAATCATATATCCTCGAGAGAGGAAACTTATTCTTGATGGTCACCTTATTGATTTATGGTAGTCAAAATATGTGTAGAGCTGTTATGCCCCAAAGTCTCGTTAGGGCGGACTGGCACCCTTTGCCAATAAGCCCCAAGAGAATCGACCTATATCTATGCGCTTCCTATATATATTATGAGGGATTTTTATGTTTAACATGCTTTTAAGAAGATAAACAGTGATAACAAGCCAAAAGAAAATACATATAACTAGGCCATTGGGGCCACGGTGTTTAAAGTACGAAACATGACTTCACTTTGCTTTACTTAGTCAACAAAGCCTCTTGATAAAGAAAAACAACTGATCAAGGTCGGGAAAGTCCCCTCCTCAATAAACTATGCAATAAAAACATGTAAGCTCTTGACATATACAAAGCCCCGAAGTAACCTGGAGCTTGGCGATAGCAGCTGAATATCCTGTACTCCTACTGGAGATATCTACATGCACCTGTACCTGCAGCATGAAATATAGGTTCCCTGTAAGGGACGTCAGTACGAGATAATGTACTGAGTATGTAAGGCAGGAAATGTTGTATATGATATAACAACTAAAGTGAAATCTTACACTGATGTAGCGTAAGAGACAACCTTTAGTTATACCGTAGGATCGTTATGTTCTTTATATTGCATTACCTTTATTGTAAAATCTATATTACAAAATCTACGCATAACTATAGTACAAATGGCCAGCTTATCAGTGGTGAAATGAGATCGGGTTCATCCCTAGCTAGGTTATCCTCAACCCCTCGAGCTCCTCCCTGTTGATAGGATCGTCCCTAGCCAGGTGCTATCTCCACCCCTCGGGCTACCACGTATCAAAAAACTATATACTTTATCTTTCAATTACCTTTGAAATGATTCTTTTGGTGACCATAATATTGGATATATAGGACTCTATATGTAGCATGTGACATGTGGATAATCACATAAGACAATATGATAATGAAAAGAGTACATTAAACAAATGATAAAATGCGTATGAAATGGAACAACTTGTGAACTTTACTTCGTAACAAGAACTCATGTAACTTAGTATCTAAAAATGTATGCAGCTTTGAAGGTGACTGTATGGAATCATATGAACATGTACAAGAGTGGATACATGGTTAATATTTGTGTCGGAGTTGGTGAATTCCTTTATGTACCAAGGAGAGATCTATGTTTCATGCCAAGTGATACAAAATCAAGTAACCTTACATACCTCGTTGTATGACGTCGTTACTACCTCGAGATAACCTTAAGTTCCTCCAAATACTTATATACAATATAGAAAGTGATGAAACTAGCATTAATAGCCAATAGATACACCTGGGCATCCCAATGACATAAGAAAACAATACATGTATAGCAAGCGGGTGATTATAAACCCGGACGTATTCTTTTAGCCTTTACGCCCCTAATCATATTTTCTACTACACATTAGCATGTACACATCATGTACAGACTATTTTAAATTTATAACAGTCTTACAACATCCCACAAAGCACAAGACATCACAATTCCACACAATATGAAAATGGACGGCATAATGTTACCTTCCTTCGCTAGATTTAGATGTCGGCACTCCAAACTTATTCCAAATTTAACAAAACTGTTTCAACAACATTTACACATCTAAACACACCTAAAACAGTCCTATAACATCACTTAAGAAGTCATGAAGGACGTGAGCTAATAGCCTTAATAGCCAAGTAGGTGATGCAACTCCTTTCTTCTTTCATTTGGACCTTTTGGGGCTCCAAATTGGTTGGACTTGGGCTGCCTATTTTTAGCTTTCTTGTTCACTTGGGTTGTGCCTAAAGTATCGAAGACCTTGTGATATCTTTGTGTCCTTTTAATATCCTCCCTGGGCTGATTATATAGTACCTTTATGATGCTAAAACATGGACTAAAGTTACACTTTTAACACAAACTTTATTCATAATCGAACTTGGACAAATTTAACGTCGAGCCTCGTCTCCATTCAACTAACAAATTTAAGCTAAGCAAGTTGGTGACTCACCTACTTTCTTACTAAGTCCTACAAGCACCTCAATTCTCTTAGTTCATGTAAGGCCATAATCTATTCAATTCGACACAAAACATGTATACACTCGATCCTCTTAAGCGTTAGATGTACATATAGCGCATTAACATAAGATTTAATGACTTTTAAAATTTAGCACTAAATCGACCAATCCATGTCATGTTTCATTTGAACTATACTAATACTGTAAGGTGTGGGGTGTTACAAGAGCAACCCATCCTTATTTCTTAAAAATAACACCAGGGCACCCCATGGGGCTGACTAAGTCTAATGAAACCCTTCTCCAGCAAATCCTTTAGTTGCTCCTTCAGTTCTTTTAATTTTGTAGGAAGCATTCTATAAGGAGTGATTGAGATAGGTTGTGTATGAAGGAAAAGTTCTATACCAAAGTGTATCTCTCTTTTGGGAGGGACACCTAGTTTTTACTTATCTGGGAATATATCAGGGAACTCACTTACAATAGGGATTGACTCAAGAGAAGGAACATTGAGGAAAAATCTTTGACCCTTACTCAAGAGAAGGAACATTGAGTAAATCTAACGTATGACATTTAGTGAGAAATAAGGGAAGACTTTCCTAAACTATCTCATAGACTCTCACTCAAGATAGTGGTGTACTTCACAAACTTGAATGACACTCTGTACTATGGGCTATGCATGGACTTTTGAGGAATATTAGGAAAACCTCATGCTCTAATACCAAGTTTGTAATAACCTGACATTGCGGCCTAGTCATCACAAGGTGAATGAGATACCTGATGGCACCTCACTCAAGCAATCTAAGCATCTCAAACATTTATAGGCGTTAGATAGAAACTTATTGCAGAAAACATAAGGGGAAAGGGACGATGGTCCATTTTACATAATGAAGCAACATTAGTGAAATTACAAAACATCATTTTTATCTATAGGCATACCACTAATAAATAATGAACAGAATCGATACGGTCTATTTCTATCAAATAGAAAGAAAATCAATAAAAGATAACATAGAAAGTAAAAGCCTCAAAAGGACTATAAGGACATCGTCTAAAAAAAGTATAGAATAGAGTATAAAATAGGTGGAGTCGCAAACTAAGGACTCACCATAATAATAAGCAAGTCTCGAATGGCAACTACTAGCGATGTGCCAATAGAGGGGTACCTATCCCTACATCGTTAAATCATGCAGGCAAATATTCATTACCACGTTCGAATATACTATGTGAGATGCAATGCACAGATGAAATGGTAAGCCCATTGATGTTGCCCAAGCTACACCTTATTTGTGAAGGCTAAATGGTCATTTTCATGATTTATAACCTAACAAAGGTTAGGATCAAACCCACAGGGAATATATTAGACTTAGAAGAATTTAAAGCAATTCAAGTTTATTAACCAACTTATCTTCCCAAAGAGAGGGGGGTTTAATAACTATGCAAAGTACTACTAAACTATGACAAGTGTGAAATCAGTATGAAGAGTAACTGGGTATTGTGTTCCCCATGATTCCTTAATTTAGTATTACCAGATAATGTAATTTTTCCATTATGTAGCATGTAGAATGGTAAGTTAAACTTACCATACCCTTTGATCCAATAGAGAGGTAAATTTCACTACATGGTTTGATCCATCCCCAAAGTATGACATTACTAGCCCTTACCGATTGTTCCAGTACAACCTCCCCTTGCCTAGTATGGTTGATTAGATAATAAACATCAATTGAATCCTTTTAATTAATCTATTATGACCCAGTATAGGGCTTAGATATGATACGGTGAATGGGAAGCTCAAGGGATCCCAAATGAGCCTCTTAAGCACACATAAGACATCCTTAGTTTTGAGGAAGCATAAAAGAGCCATAAACATATAGAAAATAATTTCTAAGGGAAACAGGGTTTTAGACTCATTCTATGGGCATGTTGCGGAGAAGAGGATAAGCATGAATCATATAGGAAATAAGTCTAAACGGTGGTTAATTATGACTCATGCTATGGGGGCAGTTAGGGACTTAGGACTCTATCACAACAACAACATACAAAAAGCGTAGAAGGGAGAAAGGACTAAGGGAAGTGTTTCATAATTACATAAATATATAATGAGTCGAGGTCGATATATAAAAATCCATATCTAACAACACCTCTAATATAATTAGTACGAGGGATAAGACATTTGCCTGGCTGACCCTCAAAAGCTAAAATCCAAAATATCAATTCTTAATGATATTTCCTAATTTACACCTCCTTTTTTTAAGATGAAGTGGTCGTTGTCAAGAAATAGAACCCAACAAAGGTTATGGTCAAACCGATGGGAATATGTATATTGCAGAGAATTCAATCAATGCACCTTTAGTGATTAACCAACTTACTTCCCAAAAAGGAGGGGTTTACAATAATTAGTAGAAAAGTAAACATAACTAGCACAGGAGTTAAATCATTATGGATAGAAACTACGGTATTGTGTTACTTTTCATTGCTCAACACAGTATCACCGAATGAACTAGTTCTTTTCTACAGTGTAGCATGCAAGATGGTAAGTTAAGTTCACTAAATCTTTTAGTCCAGGTGAGAGGCAAATTTCACTATGGGACTTGGCCCATCTCAGTAGTGTGTATTACTAACCCTTACCTATTAGTCCTAGTACAACCTTCCATTGGCTCAGTTCGGTTGACTAGACGAGAGCACATTAATCGAATTCTATTAATTAATCTCTTTTTCTATTCATTATTGCCTAGGTCAAATCAATAGCACTAGGTAGGTTCTAATATTTAGTGATCATTAGAAAACATGCAAAGCAAAAAGAGTTAATTAATACATGCATGCACACTTTCCAAGAGATAAATTATCCGATTTTACCTTGTTAGTTCTTCATGGTTCCCACAACACTAGTTATAGATTCAGCTACTTATGAATTGTATAGATGCAAGACTTATGAATCGATCAATTACACAATTGAATTAAGAACAATCAAATCTAACTTCAAAGAGAATCACAATATTATGGATCAAATCAAAGTACAAGTGTTTCTCAAAACTCTCCAATGTTTTATTACTATATTTCCTCTCTAATTGTTGAATTCTCTGTGTACTATGCATAAAATTATTGAAAAATAACCTAAAAATATATTTATAATATTTAAAAAACAAGCCCTAAACACAATAAAATAGTTGGGTCAGCATGCTTCACGAGCAGGTTTACTGATCGTATTGCATTCTATGGCCTATAATCGGGGTCTCGTACAGTGCTGCTGGAAATCTGGACTTAAAGACTATGATACCCCTCTACAACTTGTAAAGTGGTTTGATGAATCTTTAAAAAGTCCCTCATCTCTGATCCGCACGGAAAAAATTGTGTTCTACGACTCGTAAATTAATCCATAACTTATCTGTATGTTTGCAGAATTATCCCTGCACTGGATTTGTCCACGAAATCCATTTCATGAATTGTAAAGTGAACTACGACCCCTAAAGGGTCTTGTGCTACATCAAAATTAGCAACGTTTGTACATTCTTCCCAAAATCAAGGCCAACCCTGGAATCCTAGAAACATTATACAAAAACAGATAAAATCAACTAATATTGCATTGAGAACATACAAAATTCTATACTTTAAGCATTAAAAGTGTTGTACTTTGATAGTACATCAACACCCTCAACTTAAACTTTTTGCTTGTCCACAAGTGATGGAGTCATTATATATACGTAATATAGCAATGCACCAACCTCAACCAGTTGGCATATATCGCATGAATCTTAAACATAAATACCCACACCACTTTTTCAAAATAGAATCAGGTACCTATCTAGCAAACTAATATAGACTAGTATATGTGACAACATAACTATAATATTTGAGGTACTATGAACAATCCACAATCATTGAATAAGTCTATTGCTAACAATGCAATACAAGTGCCCTCACAAAAAGATGTCCCATATCTGACTATCAATGATATTTTCATGTATAACCTTGGGACTATGCAAAATCACTCAATGTCACAAAAGCTATTCATGCATCAGACTTAATACATAGGCTTGCCCCTATACTCATTATTAAGACCTTCAACTACTTGGACTAGGATCACTTTAGGACTTTCTAGTCTTGTAATGTAGACTCACGAGGCCTCGATATGGTATTTTTTGGAACATAGTCACAAAAGACCCTCTTTAAAACTGTCTTTCTATATTTTTGCCCTACGAACTATGTTATATTCCATCTCATTCTCCCTTTCTACTATTTCAAGTTTTTCTGGGTGCTTCCTTTTTATTTTTCAACTTTTTGCCTTGCTTTTATACTTCATTTTTCTTTTTAAATCAAGACTAAGGTATCACTTATTTTTCTAGCACCCAATACATGTTTTCTCCTTTTCTTTGTATCACTAACTTTGCCTTTATTTTTGTGTTTTACCCTTACGCTAGTCACCCTCAACTTATGCTTTTGGTCTGAGTTGAGCGGCACCATATCCATCCTTAGAACTAGGTCCATTTTTGGTAGCCACCCTCAACTTAGGCTTTATGCCTCAATCAAGGTGTACCATATTCAAGGATGGACCAGGGCCAACTTCAGGATTTTATAACTAACCAGGCTAGGTTAATTAGGTGTTTGCATAGAATAAGTACATGTTAGCCTCAAACATTAGGAACAAAGGATATACTGAAATTTTGGTTGGTTATTTAAGCTAAGTGGAATTTTGAAAACTATAGCCTAAGATCATTTCCTGATGCAGTTATTCTACGGTCTAACTTATAGTAATAGGGAAAGTTCTGAATTAGCATACCTGACTACATTATCAACAAAAAACTCTCAGATCATGCTTTTTATATCAATTTACCCTCACTTATTAGAACAAACATTGTCAACACACCTAAACATGCATGGTTGCTATCTAAAACAACTAATCAAAATTTTGGTGGGTTTCATTTTTCAAACAAAATACAAAACATACTATATGCAACAAGTATTAGTATTATATTCTACAAATACAACCTAAAATATCCTAAACGTGCTGGTTCAACCTAACATAAATATCCATGAAGTAAAAGAACCCATGTAAGAAAACCTCAAGATCAAAAATTGAGGAAGTTATGGACCCAAGCTACTCAGATTTCAGTGAGACCCATAACTGCCAACACCCTATCAAAAAAGAGGTACATTTGTCACCAATACACACAATCAAAGTAAACAAAAGTATAAGGGGTCAAATATCATACCTGGGCACCTAGATGCCAGTTTCCACCTTCGATTGTCTCCCAAGCAACATTTGTTTTACTATCGCAACATGGCATAAAAGGCTTGAGTAATAAGACTTTCTCAAGTTTTTGTGCTCCCTTGTCAGTCGCTGCAGAAGGTCGAGGGTACTCCCCTCATAACTAGTCATCTTCATCTTATACAGTTCAATATCCTTTAGGTCTGGAGCTATGGTGCCGGCCAGTATGACTCTCTGGATCTAATTTTGTTGAGCTAATACATGATCACACTGACAGTCGAGCCATTTTATATTCAAAGAATGATGTTCAGTTTTATGATTTATAGTTATAATGTCGGACTTAATTTCACTCAAGGTCTCATCCTCTGCATCAGTCTTTTTCAATAACTTGTTAAGTATCTCCTCGACTCTAGGATTCTCAGTCCCTATAGCAGGATTGTGGGGGGAACCTAATAGCCGCTCCTACAGAAATTTTTGTGGTCCTCTTTTGTGTGCCTTCTTCTCATCTCCACTGCTTGGTATGGTAGATTTCTGGGATGTTTCTATCCCGAGATGGTTCTCGCGTCTATTTCATTAGAATTTCCATATTGACATTGCTTTGAGAAAGCATCTGCATAAATTCCTCATTTATTTCACTTTCCCTGAGCTCCCATCGGTCATCCGAAGTTATTGGTTGGAAGTTTATTGATGGGCCTCTACACATGATTCAATTTAGCCACCATATCTAGCTGCTCAACAATTTCTATGAATGGTTCATCTTCAAACAAACCTCCTAAGATGGTGTCAACATATGCTTGACTATTTGTATCTAGGACTCAATAGGAAATCTCCACTAGGACTTTGATAGCAATTTCATATCCCGTGACACTCTTCAAGTACATAGTAAATCGCACCCATATAGTACTAATTGAGTCACCAATAAGTTGCTCAAAGTTGTTGATCTGGTCTTTCAACTTACGCTTCTTTGATCTAAAGATGTACCATTTCAAAAAGGCCTTTTGCAATTCAGCCCAACTAGTGATCAAACTCTATGGAAGCTCAGATAGCCATAGTGTTGCATTGCCTATAAGAGACAATGGGAAGAGATAAAGTCCCAAAGCATCCATAGAAAGATTCAGTGTTCCCATCACACTCTTGTAAATGAATGTAATGTTGTTTAGATGGCTGTGAGGATCCTCCAATGGTAAGCCCCAAAAACAGTCCACGGTTCTGTAGCAACTTAAAAAAACCACTCAAGATTATGAACTTTGTGTCAGTTAGTAGGATTCAGCCTATATTGATTTCACTAATAAGCATTGGCATTAAAATTCCTGAGGTTGTGGAGTTATATCCTCAAAAAAAGGTAGGCTCTCATGATCAACATTCTCATTCACGTTCCTATTCAGAGCTACATCAGCTGCGCTTTCGGTATTTTCTTAGACCATTCTCCTCAACGTTCTATGTATCTATAGGTCAAATGAAGTCAAGGGTCTTGCTATTGTCTAAGCCAAGAGCTTGGACATGACATGATGAATAGGAACCCGAGGGGGTCCATAATAAGCCTCTTAAGCATACATCACACATCCTTGGTTTAAAGGAAGCATCAATGAGTAGTAAACACATAACACATAATTTGAAAGGTAAGCTGGACTTTGGACTCAGGCTAGGGGGATGTTAGAGGGAAGGGTAAGCATGAATCATACAACAAATTATTTCTAAGGGGCGGGTAAGTGTGACTCATTCTATTGGGTAATTAGGGACTTGGGACTTACAACTCCTCAAGCATTTGACATAAAAAGGGAAAGTAGGACTATGGTATGTATTCATAATACAAAACACAAGGAGTCAAGCTCAATCATACGTAACAATCACAATATACAACAACAACTCTAATTACGAATAAGATGGGGGACAAGACATCTCCCCAGCTTACCCGCAAAAGATAGTACCCCAAAAATGGAGTCTAAAGAAGGCATGAAAGTAAGTGGAATCTTTTCCCCGGATATGAAGGACTCACTAAGAAATCTTCCATTAGAAAGTCTAGCCGTATGGAAGGGGAGGATGGTAAAGAGCTATTGTTCCTACATGATTAGTTCATGCAGATAAAATTATGCATTAGTAATTAGAATGTACTAAGTATGTGGGGTGCAATTGTACAAGGAACATAAGGCATAATCAAGCATTATTCATAGTCATAATCAATAGATATAGGCTCAATATGTTATGCATTCTCAATACCATAGTTGAATCATGTAAGAATGAATCACCAAGTCGTGGAACATATCATACATAGATGGGAAACGACTGTAACCAACATTTAAGACCAAGTGAGCTACTACTTGGAATCCAAATATTCACTATACATTAGGACTAGGAGTGGCCTACCTTGTCGGGGTAAACAAAACACTCATATTAAGGGAACACCACCCTTTACAAAAAGTACCTCATAATTACCTTACGGGAACACCACCCAATTTGGTACACACATCCAATTAAACCTACTAGAACACCACCCATTTCGGTATATGATTCACATGTGTCGTAGTAGAACTACTCACATTTTGGTCAATCATGCACTTAAGTTATATGGCTCCATTAGCTAATTCACAAATCTATGGTGGAAACAATGTTATGAACAATAATTATCCACCATGGTCTGCTCGATGCTAGGTCACAATATAAGGAATACTCAAATTATTCTCATTATCATAATATACAAAGCATTTCAATATTCTCATAGTTCATAGAGTAGCTCATACCAACCAAAGGTTCATTATATCAAAGATAGGGCTTCATAACTTTTCATAGATTTCTCAACATTCTCATGATTTATACTATACATAATGGGCCTTTACAAATTATAAATATAAATCATATATTCTGCCAAAAAAGGCCTTTATCAATATAAGAAACTTGATTCACAATTTAGTAAAACATGATAAGTATGCATACATGCTCAAAACAATGAAAAAACAACACTTTTGGACATGAGTAGAATAGCAAAACTCATTTTTCAAATCATGCAAAATGACTCACCTTATCATAGTAAAGCATATTTAGGGCATCAATCAACCCTTATCTAAATCACATATTTCCATGACTTATCATGTTATAAAGTTATACAAAGACAAAATAGCATAATATTTATCATAATATCTTCATAGGTTTCTTCATAATCATGTCATGCATGAAGTTCATGAAATCTTCATAGATACCCATAACTTGGAAAAAGGTTTGGAGAGGAAATGGTTGAGCTTGCTATCGAAAAGTACCTGTCTGATGTTCATGCACCAATAAAAAAGCAATCACTATCAGTAATTAAAGTTACCAGAGGTTAGGGTCGAATTCACAGGGAATACGGGGATTGAATATAGAGATCCACTACCAATCATTTCAAGAATCAATTAAAAAGTCTCTAAATATGGGGGGCGGATGATGTTTGTGATTTATGAACAAAAATAAAAATAAATACTATATTAACTATGCAGGAAGACACTCAAATTTTGGGACAACTCAAAATTTTGTTCCCCATGATTTATTGACTCAATTACCCTTGAAAACATAACTCTAATTAGGAATTCGCATGTGGGATGGTAATTTAGGTTCTTCCATCCCTCTTATGAAGGTGAAGGTCAAATTTTACCGTGGCTCGTGATCGGCAACCATGGTGTGCTAACTAACCATTACCCAATGTCCTAGTCAACCTCCCCTTAGTTCAATTATGTTGGTTAGATAAGAATACATCAATGGAATCAAGTGATTTACTTTTTTTTTTCTATTTTTCACTACCTTGGTTGGGATCATGATAGTAGGTGGGTTTTGGTGTTGGCCCCCACCAAACAACAATCAAAATGAAGGGAAATAAACAATATATGCAAAACACCAATCAAAGAAATGCACAAAGTCTAGGTTATTGCAATTCAACTTCTCATGGATCCCACAACCCCAAGTTATGGGTACTTATCTACTCATGGTGAAGGCAAAATCAACAACAATGAAAATCAAAGGCATAGTTGAGAGTTTACCCAAAACAATGAAGAACAAGAACACAACAAGTTGAAAACCACAACCTTGGAATGATGGAAAATGAGTACAATATGGGTTTTCAATCCACTAAAAGTGGGTCTTCAAACTGAAAGATTAAAATCTACTCTAAACCGTAAAAATGCTCTTAGAATATTAACAAGTATCTCTGAATGTCAAATCTCCCCAAATAAAACCTAACACTATCTACTTATACTAGTTACAAAAACACCCTAAAATTAGATAGAAATACAACTGGCAACTATTATGTCTCACAGATATGACTCGTAGGGTGGCCTACTAGTCGTAATAGGGGTTTCGTAGTCAACATTTAGTATTTTGTACTTGACTAATATGACCCACTGTTATGAGTCTTTGCTTGGGTAACGACTCATATGCTCTTCTCATAATCTTGGCCTTCAGTCCTTGGTCAAAACTTTTGGCTCTCTATTTCCTTTTACGAACCCACCTATACTAGTCATTGTGAGACCTATGACTCATAGAGTGGACTCATAGGGCTAACCTCCACTTAGTAGATTTCTAATTTTTGCTTAATGTTTCTTACTAGGAGAGCATCTTATGAATCGTTGCTTGGGCTATGACTCGTAGGATGACTCGTATGTCCTACACTTCAACGAAATTTGCAATTTTCTTCCAAAACCATGCCAACCTATCTTGTCTGCAATAACAACACAAAAAAACATAAAAACCCATAAAAATTCTAATTAAGAACGCACAAAATCCCTTCTTTTGGGTACCGAATGTGTTGTATTTTGACAGCACATCAACACTTTCAACTTAGAACTGTTGCTTGTCTTCAAGCGATGACTCAATCTAAACAGATAATGTGAACATCATAATAGCTAATCTAATGGTGTATACATCACTTAACTACAATTCAGGTACCCAACTCATACTTTTAAAACCTGATTGCAAAGCTACTAAGCAAACCAAAACATATAAATCTATCCGGCAATCCAACTATAACAAATGAAGGAGTATCAACAATCCATAGTCACTAAATTAGTCACATGCTAATCATGTAGTGTAAATACCCTCATAGAAAAGAAGTCCCTCTTTCTCATTGAAAAAGCATTTAACCTTTAGGGACAATGCAAGCATTCTCACTATCACAAATGAAATTTATGCAAAATAACTAACACCATAGGCTTGCCTCTATACTCTACTCCGGAATGATGGCAAAGTGGATTTGGATCACTTGAGGACTTAATGTCTTGTAACATAGGCTCATATGGCTTTGGTGTGGCATTTTAGGCAAATAGTGGCTAAAAGCCATCGTTGAACCATGTTTATCAACACTCTTACCTCCTTACATCAAACATTTTCACTAAATCTGCCTTATTCTCCTTTTCCAAGCTTTTCCCGGGTGGTTTCTTTCTCTTTTTTAGTTGTGCCTTATTTTTGAACTTATTTTTGCTATTCTTTTCAATCTAAGGCAACTTTTATTTTCTTTTCTTTCACTCGGCACATGACTTCTTCATTTCTTTCTTTCTTTCTCAAGTAACCACCTCATTTTCATCACTTTACCAGAACAAGGGCCATCCTCAGCTTAGGCTTTTTGGCTAAGGTGAAGCACACAATATCTTCCCCAAACTAGGGCCATTATTCATAGACACCCTCAACTTAGGCTTTTACCCTCAATCAATGTTCACATGTTCAAGATAGACTAGGTCTAATATCAAAGTGTTTCATAAAACAAGGCTAGGCTAGCTAGGTGTCAAGAAAGAATAGGTACCTAAAAAGCTCAAACAATTGGAACAAGAGATAAACTATCATATTTGGTAGGTTATTTAGGTAAAAGTGGATTTTACTAACAAAATAGTGGCCTAAGATCCTTTCCTAATTCAACAAAATCACCTTTCCTTGATGGAACTGACTATCCTTGGAACCTTGAAACTTTTCATCAATTTGGGCCCTCTTGGCCTCTCAATTGCTCCTCTTCCTCAACTTCTCCTCTTTTATTCGTTCAACATAGATCATCAAACGAGATAGGTTCATGTCACCAATCAACATAGTGGACTAGCATTCTTCCCTCACTAAGTCGGACACCCCTATCATGAACATGTCCATTTTAGACCTTGGGTCAGCAACCAAGTAAGGAGCAAAAATTGAAAGTTGGTTAAGCTTGAGCGCACACTCACTCACACTCATTGACCCTTGTCTAAAATTCATGAATTCCACCAACTTGGCTTCCCCAAGCTCAAGAGGGAAGAACCAATTATGGAAAGTGTGACACCACACATTTTCATGTACTAATGCTATATAAATTAATCATGTTATGGTTTGGTCAAATTAGTGTCAATTCTTCAAAGTGCTTGAATCTCGTCTTAACGAGTAATATGTGATTCTAAATCCTTAAGATGTTTAAGGGTGTATATGTGTTGGTGTTAAATTGAGGATATATTATCCCAATACTAATTAAAAGGATTTAGGTCATTTTATGACTTAATAATCTAGTAGGTTAGTCACCTACTTTCTTAGCTTAAAATTAATAGCTAAACGGAGACTTGACACCGAATTGGTTCAAGTTCGATTATAAATCAATTCCATGTTAAGGATATAACTTTGGCCTATGTTTAAGCATCATAAATGTACCTTATTATCAGTCTAATAAGAATCTAAAAACGTCCAAAGCACACAATAAATAACTTGGCCTTTTGGACCCAAAACCCAACTAAGAAGAAAGCTGGAAATTGGCAGCCTAGGTCCGTCATATTTGACACCCAATTGAGCCCAATTTTTGAGGAGAAAATGCTGAAATAATATAACATTAATGGGTGTCATTATCGAGTCAAAAGCGAAAGAAAAAGTCGGCCAAAAACAATCTTTAAAAATGGGTTATGTTAAGCTAGAAATTCTGGACAACTTATGTTTTAATTATTGTGTGAACGTTTATTATTGTTCAAGAGAATTCTGTCATGATTGGTTGGATGAAATATGAAGTAAGACTTATGTTCTAATAATATAAAGGTTGTTAATCATGTTATTAAGCTGCTGAACCACTTTTACAATCCACAAAGATGAGTTGTTGTGCAACGTCGTAGTTTCACTTTTAAAGAAAACTTGAAAGCTGGTAATTATAATTTGTGGATCTATTACCATAACCTATTTTGGGACTATTTTTGGACTAATTGAAGACTGGTTTTATGTTTAAAAGATGTTGGATATAATTTTGGTAAAGTTAAGACAAGCTTGGCATTTGTTAACGTCGGCGTCTGGTGGAAGGTGGTAGCGTTATGCCGCTTGTTTCTATAGTGTGAAGAATTGTTATGTGTTAGATTTTTGGACTGATTTAGGACTGTTATGTATCTGACAATAAGATATACATGACATTTACATAAGAATTGTTGCTAGAAAATATGTTTATAAGCGAAAAGATTGAAAAATCGTCCTTGCGTCGTTAGTTGAAAGCATGTTGTCTGGGTGGTCATTATTGTGATATTGGACTGCCTAGAAGTGTTGTGATAATGCTAATACTTGTCTTATTTATTAATATACTGTAGCTAAATATTTGAGGGAAACCACAACCACTCCAAGGTAGTAACGAGGTCATACAATGAGGTAT